>JAVIWB010006811.1:0-124797 GCA_031893035.1 Dermolepida albohirtum
TCAAAGCAATCATTGAAATTAAATTGAAATTATTGAAACTACCCAATCGTTGACATATAGATTGTATATAAAATCTGTTTATTCAAATTTGATACAATGTTCTTAATTTAAAATTTTATAAAATGTAATGTAAATTTATTATCAACATATGACTTAACGGTATTTATGCATGTACAATCAACAAAATTAAATGAAATAGTAATACATTAACATTAAGACATTATTTGAATTTCTTAAACGCATAATTTGTATGTGTTTTGTATTAGTCCATATGAATTAATTTAAGCATTTATTTACCGTCTTGTATCATCGTTGTGATATCACTAGCGCTCTTTCGATATTAATATCTTAAGTATGGTTGTTATAGAGGTAAGGTAGTAAGAAAGTAGTTCGTTTCTTCGATACTATTTTTCTTCTGTTCGGTTCTTCAGAATTATTGATTTTTAATATATTTCGCTTGGTTTTTATAACTAACATCTTTTTAGAAAGCATGAGCCTGTACTGGTTGTTTTTGTCACATGCATGTGACCCTATATAAAGCCTCTAGAATATTCGATTATTATTTCTAAATGTGTGATCGTGTGTATAGACGTTGTCGATTATGGTATGTTTGTATTTTAATTCGTCGAATGTTATTTTGGGAATTTGTTGAGAATTTATTCGACGAAATTCACGAAACACGTGGAGACTATTTTGTTTTGCCACATAGAAAATTTACTTTAACTACCCTCCATGATCATTCAGAGTCTTTTTTTTTCAACCTCTGAGAATTCTTGCGCAAACTAAATTATCATAGGGACAATGTAAGTACCGCACCAAGCAGCATGTGGTTTGCAATAGCTGACTTTGTATGTATGGACCACGAAGTAATTAAAGATCTTCCTGTTTCATCGAGACATACATGGTAATATCCTAATCGCCTCAATGAGAGCACTGGCTAATAGTGATGGTAATTTTGATGGAGCCTATGGTTGATTCACTTAATCACTGAATGTTGATATATAACCCCTTTCCACATTAATTTTCGTATTCTATATACATATTTCGATAACTAAGCTGTCACCATCAGCAGATAATTAAAGAGTATCGTAACTGGACAACTATGGCAAAAATACCCGTACGAAAACAAATTCCGCACACGATCTGTACCATTGAAAGCCAAAACGCACACTGTGTGCGTTTTGGCTTTGTGCGTCGGAGGTAGCATACTTTAAAAGTCACTATTATATGTAAGTTTACTATTTGATCATCCATAGGCCGTGTTTCTCTTCTTGTGAAATGAATACTTTGGATTTCGAAATAGACCCGTTCCGTCAAATCAATATCAAATTTTGGAGAATTCACTGTGCACTATCACAAATCTTAATTGTTCAGGAACTATTGTTACTGTTTCTATTTCAGTATTAGCTGCCTCAACAGTTACACAATGCTGTTAATTTCGGATAGTTTTTTTTTATTTTTGAAATTATCTACGGTCATCACCATGTTTTATAATGTTGTTTCGTGCAGGGATAATTATGAATAATTGTTTTCAATAGAGGCTTTTATTTTATTTGATTGATTGTTCATCGTGTGTACGACACGTCATTGATAATACGTGTTTTTGGTGCTCCGCTTTTACAGTGTTTTTAGTGGTGTTTGGGTAGAGATTTTTGGGTGAGATTTGTATCTTATTGTTGTAATCAATCTTCTCTATTGAATGATATATCTTTTGTTTAATTTATGTAGTACTTCTTCTTATATATTGGTATAATTGTTCTCATTTTTGCTTTTCATTTCAATTTACCTTAAAAATATATAATTTTTTTTCAACTATTTTTGTTTCTGTTCTTTATTTTTCTTCTTTTCTTTTCTCATTTGTTCTTTGCTATATAGTAGTGTATCTATCTCTTTCGTTGTCTTTTCTTTTATATGTTTGTGCTGAACTTAGTAGAAGTGATGCAAAGAAAATTAATTCAAATTCTGGCTTGTCATGGTCTTGCAAAGGGTTGCTTAGCGTTGGGCAATGATCTGAATAGTTTTAAGTCCTCTGAATTGGCATCCCTGCTTCGAACGGAGGAGGTCGTTCAGGAGGTCTTGGAGCGTGAGCGTCGTCGTTGTAATGTTATAATTTACGGTGTCTGCGAGTATGGATCTGACTCTAGGGATGCTCGGCTTGAGGATGATCTCTCCAGTATACGTGAAATATTTCGGTGCATTGATGTTCCCGCCTCTAGTAACATTAAATATTTCAGACTTGGTAAATTTGACCCTACTAAAACCATGTCGAAACGGCCTCTTAGGATCTCCTTTCCGTCGGTGGACACTGTTTACAGTATATTGAAGAAGTCCAAAATTCTGAAAAACACCGCAAAATTTTCTAGTGTGTATATAACTAATGATCGTACTCCTCTTCAGCTCAGGCTTTATAAAGCCGTGAGAGCTCAAATGGCTGAACGTATATCTAATGGTGAGGGGAATCTTAGAATTAGGTATGTTAAAGGGGTTCCACAAATTGTAGCCTCGAAAAACTATATCAATCCAACAGGGTCACTCCTCTGGAGGTGTATTATCAGAACGTTCGGTGTTTACGCACAAAAACATTTGATTTATTGACATCTAGCCCTTTTTCAACACATGATGTCGTTCTACTTACTGAGACATGGCTCACTGACTCTTTCCTGGATAACGAACTTCTTTCTGATGATTATAATATTTATAGGGGCGATCGTGATCCTTATATCACTGGCCGTGCTCGGGGGGTGGGTACTTGCTGCTGCATTAAATACTTGTCCTTGTATTTCTATAGATGTATCACCTTTTAAGGATCGGGTTCCATTGGTTGACATATTAATCCTGAAGCTTGCTTTGAATTCTCTTCTGATACATATCATTGTCGTTTATGTTCCACCTGATTTATGTTTACACTTGCTTGAAGTATTCCTTGATCTACTTGAATTATTTATTTTGGATAAACTGGTCCTTCTGATAGGTGACTTTAACTTGCCGAATCATGTTGATTCTATCAATGCGGATGCGAAGACCGATGCATTCTCCTCTTTTTCTGTTTCTCTTGGCCTTAAGCAATATAACAACATATTAAATTCAAACGGTCGGCTACTTGATTTGGTTTTATCTAACTGTGATGTGTTTGTTGTTCAGCGTAACCCGCTGCCGCTCGGAAGAACAAAACTTAAAATCAAACGTCATTACCACAGGTTGTGCATTTATTCTACAATAAGCTGTATTCGGTATTCGATATATTTGTTCCTACCATTTCAACGGATTTAACTTTTAAGTGTCCACCTTGGTTTACAACTGACATAAGAACAAAACTTAAAATCAAACGTCATTACCACAGAAGATGGAAGTCGACTGGTAGTACCTACTACATGAAGGAATTCCAAAGGCTACGCAAATTGATAAAATATGATATTTCCGTTGCTCACGATGCATACAACGAACGTATTCAGCGGGTTTTGACCACGGATCCCCGTTCCTTCTGGAGCTATATTAAATCCAAAGCATGTTCCAGTCGAATCTCTAATGTCTTGACGGATTCCGACTGCGAATACAGCTCCCCAAATAGTATCGTCAGTGCTTTCACTGCAAACTTTTCTAGAGCTTTTGGGCCATCGATTTCGATCAGCGATTTGCCGAATCTCTCATTTGATAACCCAATAGTGAGTATTTCGGGTTTTTCTTTTGATGAGGTGTATGAGTGTATAATGAAGATTAGTAATAAAACCACTACTGGTAATGACAATATACACAGCTTCCTAATCAGAGACTGTGCTTCTGTCTTTGCAAGTCCTTTACATTTCATATTTAATCTTTCCTTGAAGACCTGTGCTTTTCCTGAGGAATGGAAGATCGCAAGAATTTGTTCTGTTCTTAAGAATGAAATGGCTAGCGACATCAACAACTATCGCCCTATTGCTATTCTTTCTGATTTGCTAAGATTTTTGAATCCCCGCTTCACAATCGCATATCATTTGCCACTAAATCATTAATCTCTCCATATCAGCATAGATTTATGGCACGGCGATCTAAAGTTACTAACCTCTGCACGATTTTTCAGGCCATTGCTGAGGCGTTGGATGAGGGTGCGTAGTTGGATGTTGTATACACAGATTTTTCTAAAGCTTTTGATACTGTGGATCATACCATTTTGTTACACAAGTTGGATTCTTTTGGTTTTGATGATGCTTTGCTAGGATTTTTAAGTTCGTAACTAATCGGTATAATTATGTTTACTACAACGGTTTCAAATCCAAATATTATGTGTCAACTTCTGGTATGCCGCAGGGTTCGATCTTGGGCCACTTTTATTTGTGATTTTCACTAATAACCTTATTGCTGCGATTGAATGCCCAGTACTACCTTATCCCGACGATTTGGAAATTTACCACAGAATTGCCTCAATTGATGATGTTCGACTTTTGCAGGAGGCTTTGACTTTTATCTCTGTCTGGTGTACCAACAATAATCCGTCCCTAAATATTGAAAAATGTTATTCAGTCTCTTATACACGAAAATTGAATAGGATTGAGTACCTATATCATATTGATAACGTGTTAGTTTCGCATGTTCGATTGCAGGCTGTCCTTTTCTGACCATGTTTCGGCTATGCTCACAAGGTTCTTGGCCTTATCATGCGGACTTGCAAGAGCTTTACAAACACGGAACGCATATCCTCTTTATTTCGTGCGTTAGTGCGTAGTAAGCTGGAGTATGCTGCGGTGGTGTGGTACCCTATTTACGTTAATCAAATTGATGCCGTGGAACGAGTGCAGAGAAAGTTTTTGAAATACTTATCGTTCAAAGTAAATGGCTTTATCTGAGACACGACACTGACTATGGGGAACTTCTACTTAGTCATGGCTTTGAGTTCTTGGCAGAACGTAGGCGGAATGTCAGTGCTACGTATATGTATGTCTGGCTTGATTTCAGGTAAAAATGATGCGCCAGAACTGTTGGCTGGCGTAGGTTTTGCGGTTCCACGCCTGGAGTCGAGGTTCGGTGATCCTTTAGCAATGGGAACGCCAAGGAATCACGCCATTCTGTTTAGGGCTCCACTTACGCACGCGGCTAGAAATTTCAACCAACTGCATCGTCGCGGTGTTTGATTGGATTTAATTTGATTTATTTATTTATTTAACTTACATTCAGTTCTACTATTTTGTTATTCATTTGGTTTTTTGTGTTTTTGATTTTTTTATATGTATTATCAATGTAATTGTAATTTTTGGGTTGTATAACCTATAGGAGTACTCTGTTGGGTGGTTAATAAATATTATTATTATTATTATTATTATTGTGTTTTCAATTTCTATCAACTTGATTTATAATCTTGAATTTAATCTTGACACTTGCGGATTTTTGATTATCCAGATTTTTAACTCTACGCCCTTACTAATTTAGTTTCTATTGCGAGTAAGTAGGCAAGATAGGCTACATAGTAGAGAGCTGCGACTGTACTGACAACGCTGGCAAACAAACTGGAGATTTCCAAGTCGTCTGCGTAAAGTTGTCACGTGTATACATACAAATAGGGAAATTATATCATGTTAATAACGTTATGATGAGGTCTCGTTCACAGAGTTGACGAAAGTCGTGGTATTACTGTATAGGAAGCAAATTTTTTTTAGGCAAACTCTAAAAAAAATATTCCCCTGTCCGTATTGTTGTTTTATCTAAATACGTTTTTCGGCAATTGAGTTACCATCATCGGAAATTTAAATAAATTTTAATTACATATTTTTAGGTATTTATTCCAATTGTTATTCGTTTCAGAAGAAAGTAAATTTAGTCGGTAATAAGTTCTAAGTCTATAAATATGAATAAAACGTAAAATTTGGTAGGAAAAAGCAAGACGTGAAGATACATATATATGTACAATATATTACGTGAATATAACTTTCTCGTTGTAAATATATTGAGAAGCCAATATATTTTTAAAAGGATGTCCTGGTTAAGGAAAAACAGAAGAATGGTTGATAAAGTAACTAGAATCCAGCGTTCTTGGTAGAAACTCTTTAAGCGACTAAATCAGTAGCTTAGGAAAAATATTTACCTAATTTAACTTTTATTTATTTTTTTAAATTTTAATATATTTAGGAAAAAATGTTTTTAAGTAATTTTAAATTTATCACCGTTTCACTTATCTCATTCACACAAAAAATTTCTGGTTTTTCACAATATTGCGCACTATTCTTACACGAAGGGAAAATCGACATATGTATATGCCTTGATTTATAAAATTATATGAATTCATCTGCATTTTCAATATTTTTCATTGTATTATTTTACACACTTCGCCGCCATAAAAAGTTATGGGTTTATAAATTACAGTAAAGCGTTAGATTTGGGACACAACACAAGACGAGAAATGTTATAATAATACAGAAAACTTATTTTCATATTACGTAAATATAACTATTGTTAACTTAGATGTATTCAAGCGCCATTGTATTTTTTAAGAAGTGCCCTGATTTGGCAGAAAAACGTAACTAGACTCCGACGCTTTTGATTAAAAATACTTTCGAAATTTGTATTGGAGTATAATTTAATTGAAAACAATATACTAGTGTCAGCAAGTGAATTGTTAAGACTTTAAACTGATCGGCTAAATGTTTTTAGGGGTCCGGAATTTGTTGATGAATATTTTATCTTAGATTTGTTTAAATATCCTTTGGAATTTTAAAGGAAACCTACCAGTTTGCGTCCACCATGTCGAACCATTTAAGCTATTAGCCATTTCTAGAAGTTTGTCTAATTTTTTTTGGACATCTTTTGATAAATTCATTAATTCTAGAGCATAAGAACTAATGGCCAATGTATGTTTGTCCTGAGTCTTTTCATTTAGAACGCATTCTTTGGCTTTAAAGAAAATATTGTCATCAATTGCTATATTCCTCTCCAAAATGCTAATTAACACATAAGACGTCAAAGCTGTCGTTTGATTTTTGGTACTTGCTAAACCCTACAAAATATTTATTAATTTTATAGTGCGGATCTACTAAGAATTTTCAAATACCATTTCATGGAAGACATGATGCACTGGATCAAAACAACCATTCTCCAATTGATGACTTATTATCCATTTGACAGCTTTGTTTATTATATCATCATCAATGAAAATGTACTCTTTCATTAGCTTAAAAGTACGAACAACAAACGCTGTTAAAAACATTGATCCTTTTGGATCATTTTTCCCGAAAGCTGAAAAGGATCCATCAGTGTGCGCGTAATTGAGCATACGTTGATATCCGATTTCCAAATTCTTCAAAATTTTTTCCTTAATATTACCAGTCAAAGCATTATTAGCTTCTACATATCTTAAAACGTAAAGATTTGGTGATAAAGTTGCCATGGTTTGCTCGCCACAACCTGTAGGAACCATAAGAATATTTTCTAAATTCTAAAAGTTATTTACATTTATAATAATATTAATCTGTTGAAATATTTAGTATTTACCTGAAACATCGGTTCTAGAATATCAGAATTTATGATTATCTTGCCGTTTATAGTGTCCAATACAACATTTTTTGGTAAAATTATTTGCCAGTCAATATTATCAGGTCCCGATGAATCTGCAACGCAAATAGACAATATAGTAATTTCAATTTTGAGCATATTGTGTCAATACCATTCGCACACAATAGAGTGCCTTTTAGTAAGCTACTGGGATATCCCTCTGGTTCCACTAAAATGGGTTTTTGGACTACGTCTCTGAAAAATACTTTTAAATTTTACTGAAGGTTAGGGTAACATCTGTATCACCTTCGACGTATTATTGAATCCGGGGCACAGTTTTCAACGTAACTAGTGTTAACATCTGCAGATACAGTTATATTGACATATCCGATTTTTGTTGATTTAATGCGATAAGTATGCGTATAACTATCTCCAGCTGATAAACACATGCTAAAACTTTTTGTCTCTTTCCCATTTACTAGAACTATGTCTTCATTAGTTTCTAAAGTGACGAGAATCTAAAATTGAAGAATAAGATAGTGTATTGATAATACATGAAATAGCATGCTTTCTATTCTTATATTCCGTATTACTAACAATAACTTTAATTTATGTAATTATTGTTTCTGCAAAAGGGGACAAAACGAATATTAATAACAATAATAAATTTAATGAAATTAAATGAACACATTAACACGCACGTACCCACACATGCACTCACGTACGCACGCAGGCGCAGACACGCGCGCACGCTCCCATATATGCACGCTCACACACACACACACACGCACATGCAAAACACGCGCACGCACAACACATACGCACAAAACACACACATTCAATGCACAATGTGATTCCTGCACACGCACAACACACACGCATACACGCACAATACACATACACGCGCAATAAACACACACGCACAGTACATACACACGCACGTACAACGCACACAACACACGCATACACAATACATTCACACACACGCACAACGCAAACGCATACTACAGACACACACACGCGCACAACACACACACACATTCACATATATATATATATATATATATATATACTAATTGGAGGTTATATATTAATTTAAATGTCAAACAATAACGATCTTTATTCTGCCAATCGGTGGAAATATAATGCGCTATAAGGGTGTTGCAGTGTTAGGATAGGCTTTGTTTATTTTCCGGCCCGCTCTTTTTAATTCTTCTTATACAGAAATTTTTCGCCATTCATACTTTATGTATTTTTTATTTAATCATTGCTGTAGAATTGATTGTCGTCTATATATATATATCTACTATATATGTAAAAATAAGTCGGGTTTTCCTTCCTGACGCTATAACTCCAGAACGCACGAACCGATTTCCACGGTTTTGCATTCGTTGGAAAGGTCTCGGGCTCCGTGAGGTTTATAGCAAAGAAAATTGAGGAAAAATTTCAACAGAAAAACGGGAAAATTATTTTTCACATACAGCGCCATCTCTGATACATAGCATGTACTGCAAACCAATATTTTAAGTAGATGGCGCCGGTGCGTGATACATTGTTTGACAGCTACTCATTGTTCTCTGCTCAGTTAATTTCATGTGACAAACCGGTATTGTGTTCACTGTGAAATTATGAAATAAAAGTAAAAAAAATAAGTTATTCGTTTCCTAACATTTCAATTGGAAACCATCAAATCAATCACGTGTATTGTGCAAATTTTTATTCAATTTCAACAGCAGGCATTTGTCTTTAAGGTAGTAAGTTGAACTGTGTAAATTATGTGGATCGTGCATTTGAGGTTAAATTCACCACTCTGTCCATAGTCCAAAATGCCTAGAGGACGACGTGCGAACATCGGCCGCGGCATAAGACATGCAAGCCAGCAACAAGTGTATTCACAGAACTTAAGCGAAGAAAGACAAAATATAATAAGAGAAAATGCCCGATTGAGACAACGCGTGAGCACACGAAGATCATTGGCATCATACAATCGCTTGGCATTCCAATATGATCCCACTGCGAACTACAGTGATGATGAAAATTTAGATATTGGACCAATGACGACTATATGGCGATATTGCAATGCGTTAAAGTTCAAAAGAGGAACGGCTGGATTGTGCTGCGCAAGTGGAAAAGTCAAATTGGATCCATTACTTACACCACCACAGCCACTGAAACCATTGTTCGATGGAAGTGATCCCGATTCCAGCCATTTTCTTCAACACATCCTTGAATACAATAACTGCTTTCGCATGACTTCCTTTGGAGCTAATATCATTCGAGAAGGCGGCTTCATGCCGACTTGCAAGGTAAAAGATACAACACACATAACCAATCACTCACACCAACACAATGAATTGCAACACATAACAACTACATATACACCACACATTACACCATCACACGATCAGAAGTTACACCGTATTCTTCAACAAATGATTGTTTGCAATTACAGATACAAGGACAAATATATCATTTGCATGGTTCAATGGTGCCAACACCAAATATATTTCATTTCGTCGATGGTGGATCAGCTGAATGTGCGGTGCAATATACAGGGAACACAGTTGCAAGCATTTTTTCACGCTAATAATGCTGTGGTTAATATGTTCAAAACAGCATTGGAACGAATGCCATCGGATACGCACAAATTTGTCATAAGAGCGGATTGTACCCCAACAGGTGAACATGTGCGAAGATTCAATGCACCCACCGTTAATGATGTTGCTGCAATTATTGTTGGCGATCCAACTAAATCGCGAGACATTGTCGTTCAGCGAAGAAGCAATATCATGCATCGTGTAAACGAGACACATCGTTTGTACGATGCGTTACAATATCCAATCATTTATTGGCAAGGGCAAGACGGATACGACATCACGTTGAAGATGGTCGATCCAATTACAGGTACAATATTCACACACTAATTATTGCTATTATTGCTATTATTGGTTTCCATTAACAATTCATTTAATTTTGCATTTTCAGGCGTATCAACGAATAAAAATCTAAGCGCAATGAATTACTATGCGTATCGTATGATGATTCGTACACATGAGGAGAATGTCATTCTGAACTGCCGTCGGCTATTCCAGCAATTCGCTGTGGACATGTACATATGTTAAAGTCGAGACCGAACATTTAGCGTTCATCCGATTCAATCAGGCAAAGCTACGATCTGAGGACTATATACACTTGCGTGATGCTATTCATTCAGATGGTGATGTTCAGAATATTGGACGTCTGACGATTCTCCCATCTTCTTATATCGGAAGCCCACGCCACATGCACGAATACGCTCAAGACGCTATGACGTACGTGCGAAATTATGGAACTCCGGATTTATTTATTACGTTCACATGCAATCCGAAGTGGACAGAAATTGAACGTGAGTTGGAACCGGACCAAAAACCGCAAGATCGCCATGACATAATCGCCAGAGTATTTCAGCAAAAACTCAAGGTTATGATGGATGTGCTTACTAAGTATCGAGTTTTTGGTGACACACGTTGTTATATGTACTCGGTGGAATGGCAAAAGCGTGGACTACCGCATGCTCATATCCTAATCTGGTTGCTGAACAAATTACATTCAAATGAAGTGGATGACATCATATCAGCTGAAATTCCTGATCCAGTCACTGATCCCCATCTACACGACATTGTGACGACACAGATGGTGCATGGACCGTGCGGTGCATTAAATCCATTATCGCCTTGCATGGCTGATGGAAAGTGCACAAAACGATATCCGCGACCGTTAGTTGCTGAAACAGTCACAGGGAACGATGGATATCCAGTTCATCGTCGGCGTTCAAAAGAAGATAATGGTCGAACTATCAAAGTTAAAGTTCAAAATCAAGAGATTGAGATCGGAAATGAATTCATTGTACCATATTGCCCGCTGCTATCACGAATTTTCGAAACACATGCAAACGTTGAGAGTTGTCATTCGGCCAAATCAATCAAATATTTGTGCAAGTACGTCACAAAAGGCAGCGACATGGCTGTGTTTGGTATTGCGTCCGAAAATGCGAATGACGAAATCAGCAACTTCCAAATGGGCAGATACATCAGTACTAATGAAGCACTGTGGCGATTATTGTCATTTCAAATTCATGAAAGATATCCCACAGTTTTACATTTAGCAGTGCATTTGGAAAATGGCCAAAGACTTTACTTCACTGAGGCTAATGCGGCACAACGAGCTGAGAGACCACCATCGACAACATTGACTAGCTTCTTTGCAATGTGTGAAGCAGATCCATTCGCAGCGACGCTGATGTACATTGAAATGCCCAAGTATTACACTTGGAATCAATCAACAAAGAAATTCCAACGTCGCAAACAAGGAACCCCAGTTCCAGATTGGCCACAGGTGTTTTCCACTGATGCACTAGGTCGCATGTATACTGTTCATCCTAGAAATGATGAATGTTTTTATTTGCGACTGCTGTTGGTAAATGTACGTGGACCAGAATAATTTGCGCATTTGAAAACTGTTAATGGCCACCAATGCCAAACATATCGAGAAGCATGTCAACTATTGGGTTTGCTGGAGAACGATTCTCATTGGGATTTAACACTTGCGGATTCAGTTGTTTCATCAAATGCGTACCAAATACGAACGCTGTTCGCAATTATCATCACCACATGTTTTCCTTCGCAACCAATTCAGTTATGGAACAAATACAAAGACGACATATGTGAAGATATCTTGCATCGCTTGCGCATTCAAACGAATAATCCTGACATCCAAATAACCGATGAAATCTACAATGAAGGATTGATTCTGATTGAGGATCAATGCTTGACTATTGCAAACAAGCTACTGATTGAAGTAGGAATGATTGCGCTGCACGATACATTCAACCAAGAATTAAATCGAGAGCTGCAATACAATGTTGATACATTGCAGGAATTCGTTCGAAATAATGTGCCGTTGCTGAATGAACAGCAAAAACAAGTATATGAAACATTAATGCAAGCGGTGGACAATAATGCTGGTGGTCTATTCTTCCTGGACGCACCTGGAGGAACAGTGAAAACATTTGTCATTTCATTGATTTTGGCCACTATTCGATCAAGATATGACATAGCTTTGGCGTTAGCATCATCTGGAATTGCGGCGACTCTTCTAGATGGCGGTCGTACTGCACATTCTGCGCTTAAGTTGCCACTCAATTTGAACACAATTGATACTCCAACATGCAATATTTCCCGATCCAGTGCAATGGGAAAATTGTTGATGCAATGCAAGCTCATTGTTTGGGATGAGTGCACAATGGCCCATAAGAAATCACTTGAAGCACTTAACTTCACACTGAAGGATCTTCGGCGAAATAACAACATCTTTGGCGGCTTTATGATATTGTTGGCAGGCGATTTCAGGCAGACGTGGCCAGTAATTCCCCGTGAAACGCCTGCAGATGAATTGAATGCTTGCCTGAAGGCATCACCTTTATGGAATAACGTAAAAACTTTATCGCTAACCACTAATATGAGAGTTCAACTTCAAAATGATCAAAGTGCTGCACAATTTTCCAAACAATTGTTAGCTGTTGGAAATGGAAAAGTTCCAGTTGATGCGACATCTGGATTAATTACTCTTACCAACGACTTTTGACGATTTGTAGACTCTCAATTAGCTCTTATTGAAAATGTTTCCCCAAACATTAGTGAGAATTATCAGAATTATGCTTGGTTAAGTCAACGAGCAATTCTTGCCGCAAAGAATAATGATGTACACGCACTGAATTTCACCATTCAATCAAAAATTGCTGGCGATTTGGTGACATACAAATCCGTTGATTCCATAACAAATCCCGATGATGTAGTAAATTATCCAACGGAGTTTTTGAACTCTCTGGAGTTACCAGGATTTCCACCACATAACTTGCAACTCAAAGTTGGTACAGTTATTATGGTATTGCGTAATTTGAATCCACCGCGGCTTTGAAACGGTACTCGACTTTCGGTAAAAAGACTTATGCCGAATTTGATTGAGGCAACCATTATTAACGGAAAGTACGCAGGTGAAAATGTATGTATTCCTCGAATACCAATGATTCCGACTAATCTTCCGTTTGACTTCAAACGATTGCAATTTCCAGTTCGCTTTGCGTTCGCAATGACAATTAACAAGTCGCAAGGCCAATCGCTTAGTGTTTGCGGGATAAATTTAGAAAATCATTGTTTTTCACATGGGCAGTTATACGTTGCATGTTCACGAGTTGGGAAAACCATCCGCTTTGTTTGTGTTAACGTCAGACCAGAAAACAAAAAATGTGGTTTACCAAAGAGCACTTCAATGAAACGGATAATTTGCGGACACGTATAACGCTTCGATTCAGTATTTACTTTGGATTCACTTTCATTTACTTAGAGAAGTTCAACTTAATAACACTTCATTTTTGTAATCGAAATGAATTCATTACTGTTGTGAAATGAAATAAAATTTTTCCTTTTCAAATATAAAACAAAAAAAAATTTTTCTTCATCTTTTAATTACCAAACGAAATGTTACATAAAACGAAGCCATCTGGTGGCGAAACGGAGTTCGCCGGGTTTGCTAGTCGAATATATAGTGATAAGTTGTAGGGAAAAATTTGATTTATAATCATTTACATTATTAATTGAGAACAGTAAATTTTAATTTATAAAATAGTTCAGCTAAAATAGAAGCATAACCTTTCCGATGAAACAATTAATTCGATCACATTATAATGATAACGATATCTAAGAGATTGTTTGTGGCCATGTCGTTGAAGAAAATGCAAAATCTAAATCATCATATAAGCCAAGACGCCTCTAAACAAATAGAATAGAGAAATCCAAATTATAGAGGGAGCGTTGTCCATTGCTTTAAGAAATAAGCTATAGCCTGGAGTTAAAAATGGTCAAACTGTGGCTAAGAGACTTGAAGCTATAAATGTCTTTAAAGCCATACTTTATGTATTATGCCACGCGCGATAAGTTTCAATTCGGTCTCCACGTTTTTAAATTCAACAATGTACCGTTATCGGTTAAGCTTGGCTATGTTTCAGCGTGAGACACAAGCAATTTTGAAAAATGGGGACGATTGCGCTAGACCAACTCTGATTGAATACATCGCGTTACCTGATCAACTTTCGAGAATTCTTAACAATGTAGAGAAGACCAGAAATAATTTATGTAATCTTCAAAATTAACAAATTAGAATATCAAATTTACCATGGATTTTTGAGAGTCCTACGAATTCTTTGACTCTTGCAGAATTTAGGTTTAGATTTTACCAAAATAATCCGATTACCGGAAAAAGTGAAGAGAAAGAGTTAGATTAGCAAAACCCTATTCTAGGCAATCCATTTGACATATATCCTAAACAATATGGTCTTGTCGATGTAAATAACAATATTGGAGAGTTATGCGGCAAAATTAACTTTTTAACGAAACAGTTTCGACCCTGTATGAACAAAATTTAAATAAAAAATTGAAGACATTTCTTTAAAGGCTATATTTATTGACTTGAACATTATTTACCTTAACGCGAACTTGACTTCTAAATACATAGATATAAGTTTTGTGTGAATTGGCATGGCATACTACTCAATATTACCGAAACTTTATTCCCCAATTGCCAGGTGAAGAAAAATTTGGGCACGTGATTTACTCATGTCATCTACCCAAGTTGAATTTAGTGGAGTCGCCCGCTTGTAGTTAAAGATATGAAATTAATTATTTAAATGACGGCATTTTAGTAGAATTACGCAGATATTTCTGAACTTTTCAACTACAAACTGCACCTCTCAGAATAAAAACATTCGCTGTTATCCCCTTTTTCTTCTTACTTCTGTTAGCTTACTTTTTTCCGGTACTGAGTCTTGTGTGTAAAGTCACTTCGATAGGCTCCGAAGTGTGAAGCATGAATTTTGTTCTGTATTTCTTACTGCTCAGATATATCTTAGTGCTCCTCTTTTTTTCGTTAAAGTGCTTTGACCCCGAAGAGCCTATAAAAAATGTTGTTTAATTTCGGTCTTTTCTAATACTCGTATTATATACTAATTAATAATCATATATACTTTTTGTAATAAATCAAAATAAATGCAATTCAACAAAAACGCTGTATATACTTATAACACTGGCTATTAGTTCTTATGCACTAGGATTAATGAAACTATAAAAATATGATCAGAAAAAATTAGGCAAACATTTACAATTGGCTAATAACCTAAGTAGTTTGACGCAAATTGGTATGGAGAATTTCAAAGAATTTGGAAGTCAGATATCAAATTACGATGAATAAATGCACGATGACTGATCCTTTTCTTATTTCGGCAAAAGTGAACCAAACGGTTAGATATTCTTAACTGAGTTAACTGAGATGATACAGTAAACAAAGCTGTCAAATAAATAAATAATCGTCAATTGATGGGTACTTGGATTCTCATGTCTTCATCATGCCTTTCAAGAAATTGTATTTATTTGCATTTTAAAATCAACGAATATTAAGAGGTTAGCAAATTCCAAAAATTCAACAATAGCTTTGATGTCATACACTAATTAGCATTTTTGGAGTATAATAACTAATGACAATAATTTCTTGAAAATCAACGTCGAAATTCTTTGAAATTCTTCAAACCAATTTGCGTCAAACTATTTAGCTAAAAAAAAGCTGTAAAAGTTTGCCTAATTTTTCTGACCATCTTTTGATAAATTTATTAATGCTGGTGCATAAGAATCAATGGTCAGTGCTTACTTGTCTAGAGTTTGCCGTCTAGATCGTATTTTTTAGCCTTAGAGAAATTATTTTCTTCAGTGTTACACTCGTCTCCGGAATGAAAATTAGTATACAAGACATCAGAGCTATTGTTTGATTTTTGGAATTCGCTAACCCCTACAAAATACATATAAATTATAGAATGCATTACGTGTTCATTAATTTTACAGATTATCTGGTTTCAAAATTCTTCAAAATTCTTAAAACGAGTTTTCATCAAGCTGTTTGCATGATTAGCCAATTCTAAAAATTTGCTAATTTTTTCTAGTCTTTTGATAAGTTCGCTAATCTCGATGTATAAGAACCAATGGATAAGTGTTTAGTTTTCCAGATTTTTGTCATTTAGAACGTACTTTAATTCTTCGAGATCCATCAAAATATTAGCTCAATTCTAAAAGTTTGTCTAATCGTTGTCATTGCATATATATATATATATATATATATATATATATATATACGTCTAATCTATATATATATATATACTAGCAAACCCGGCGAACTCCGTTTCGCCACCAGATGGCTTCGTTTTATGTAACATTTCGTTTGGTGATTAAAAGATGAAGAAAATTTTTTTTTTGTTTTATATTTGAAAAGGAAAAATTTTATTTCATTTCACAACAGTAATGAATTCATTTCGATTACAAAAATGAAGTGTTATTAAGTTGAACTTCTCTAAGTAAATGAAAGTGAATCCAAAGTAAATACTGAATCGAAGCGTTATACGCGTCCGCAAATTATCCGTTTCATTGAAGTGCTCTTTGATAATGTTTTACGTCCGCTCTTTTATTGTAAGGAAGAAACCGTACTCTAATATACCGCTATGTTAGATGAGTTAGCCATGTTCAAATTTTATATTTTCCTTAACATATGCCTTCTTAAATCTAAGGTTAGATACTTTTATGCCTTACCTTTAAAACCACCAACTTACTATTATTCTCTTTAATTAATTACAAAATCCATAATTAGTAAAAGAAAGATGATCGACAGTAATATTAAAAGAACGGACTACAAAAAAGTGGTCTAAAAAATTTTCGTTTCTGTCAAAATGGTCCTCTTTCATTCGATAAAACTATTTCCATGCTGCACTCGATTGCGTTTTCTGCGTAAGCGTCATAAATGGTTCTAATAGCTTCCAATTGGTTAGCTACTTTGTTAAATTTGTACAAAAGGATATGTCAAACATGTTTTTTTTTGTCATCTATCATTCCATATTTCTTTGCCAATTAAACAATAATACGTTAAAATAACTTTGACATGTTCTTAATAATTTTTTTTTCAAGATCTTACAGACATGAATTAAATTAATATTCGATAGAGGAAATTTCGCAGTCGCAAAAAAGCAATAGATTTCTAATTCGTATGACTAAAGCTATCAATTATCAGAGTCGCTATAAGGCAAAACGTAAGTACTAGTTAATTTACAGAGTGAATTTAGTACAGCGCGTCAGCTAGGTAAGAACAGTTTTAGTATTTGTTATATTTCTGTTTTCGTATATTATTATAGTTAATAATGTCAGAAGATTGTGACAATACCACAATGAAGAGAAAACGTAATGTAAAGAAATTAATAAAAGAATTTCCAGACTTAAAGTACGACGGCACAAAAGTCATATGTACAGTCTATGATAAATCTTTGTCCTTCCGGGACAAATTTACGTGTAAAGAACACATGAAAACTCTACAACATAAATATGCAAAATGTGGCATAAATGCTTATAATGGTTTCATTTTTTATTTAATTTTGATGTTTACTGTTTGTAATTTATCGTCTTCTTTACTTGCTAAAAAACAATTTCTTAAAGTCTGGGTTACATACAATTCCAAATGAAAATTACCCTCCCGAATACCATTAGAAAATCATGTTGGCTTTGTACGTGATCGTTTGAAAACGATATTAAATCCAATTTACTGTAAAAGCAGTAAAAAGTTCTGTTGTCAATGTTATAGTATGAAGATTAGAATCCTTTAAACTGTGAGTGTCATTGTTACTAGCTAGGAAAAGATTAGAGAGGTGTACCAGCGAAGTAATATTAAGTGTAGTGCTAAATATATTGACTAAGTATCAGTTCTCTACAGATCAAGTGTTAATGTTAATGATTAATGATGCCACAACTCTTAAAAATAAGTGTAGTAAACTGATATATGTAACGTGTAAACTACATGCTTTACATCTTATAGCCAAATCTATTAGAAACGGTTATTCAGAAATAAATGATTTAATTGTTCAATCAACAGCCGCTTTTACTCTCCTGAACGAATTCGCAGTTGAAATTAAAGAAAAAGATCAATTTGAGGAACATTACGAAAATATTAGATTTTCGAATTCTAATGAAAAATTTTCTTCAGGTGATAATAAATTTGTACCCAGTTGCAATTACAACACAGTTTATGATATAATAGACGCGTACCAGACTGATTCCACTATGTGGAGCCGTTAATATTATTAGACAATTCCATAAGTTTCTTCAGCTTCGTTTGCACATTTTCCGCTAAATTTAGTAAACCCATTGCATAAGCACTGATTGCCAGTGTGTACTTGTCCAAAGTATTATCGTTTAATATGCACTCTTTGGCTTTAAAGAAAATATTCTCGTCAATCTTTGTATTTGTTTCTAAAATACTAATCAACACATAAGACGTCAACGCAGTTGTTTGATTTTTGGAACTTGCTAAACCCTATAGAATACGTGTTAATATTATAATTTAAATATGTCGCAGGCCTTAAATGCTTACCAGTTGGTGGAAAACATGCTGTACTGGATCGAAGCAACCATTTTCCAATTGGTGATTTATTGTCCATCTGATTGCTTTATTTACTATATCGTCATCAATAAAAACGTATTTTTTCATTTGCTTAAACGTACGAATGACAAATGCTGTTAAAAACATTGAGCCTTCGCCGTCACTTTTGCCGAAAGCAGAAAACGATCCATCGTATTGCATATAGTTAAGCATACGTTGATATCCAATCTCCAAGTTTTTCAAAATTTTGTGTTCAGTATTATTAGTCAAAGCATTAGTAGCTTTCAAATATTTTAAAACATAAAGATTTGGTGCTAATGTTGCCATGGTTTGCTCCCCACAACCCGTGGGAACTATGAGAATATTTTCTAAATTCTAAAATTTATTTCTACGTATTACAAATTCTACATTACAATGCCACGCACCTACTTGAAACATCGATCCGAGTATATCAGAATTTATAACTATTTTACCATTTACAGTATCTAATACAATGTTTTCGGGTAAATCTATTTGCCATTTAATGTTATCGGGTCCAGATGAATCTAGCGAAAATTGACATAAAGTACAGTAATGTATTTAAACTTTACCATTACCGTTTGCACATAGTAAAGAGCTCTTCACCGTACTGCTAGGGTACCCCTCCGGTTCCACCAATATCAATTTCTGGACTACATCTCTGCAATGTGTGTTTCATATATTATTAAAAACCATCATTAGTAGTCTTTACCTTCGACGTGTTATTGTTTCTGATGCACAACCTTCAACATAACTGGGATCAACAGTGGCAGATACAGTTATATTGGCGTATCCTATTTTTGTAGACTTGATGCGATATATATGTGTTAAACTACCTCCAGCGACTAGGCACTTGTTGAAATTTTTCTTTTCTTCTCCATCTACTAGAACTATATCATCATTAGGTTCTAAAGTCATGCGGATCTAAAATTAGAAAATAATATATTAATAGCATAGGATATTATGTACAACAATCTTTACACAAGATGTGAAGCAATCTGTTGTTTTTATTTCCTACCAGAAAAATACATAAGTATAAGAGAAAATAATTTCTTTTCTTGGAAGCAGAGCACAATCTATATGCTCTGCGAGGATTTTATATTTTCCTTTTTCCGATAATTCGAACAATTTTATGTTCTCGCATATTTTTAGCGATATTAATTTAATTACTTTAAAATAAGTCATTAAATTTTTAGGAATTTTTAAGAATTATAGGACAGAGAGACCATACAAATAGATACAACGAAAAACACTGCAACAGCCAATATGAAAAAAGTACCACAATACATAAACGATAATCATCAACTAAGCGAAGTCACATAAACGTGATTGCGGTTGATTACTTTCTAACTGAAAATACGAAAAATGTGACTCCGACCGTCAAAGTATTAAGAAAATTTAGATGTTTTGTCAAGTTCTCTGTCGTAGAAGGAAGAATGGCTTTATCCATGTATGGTAGTAAATGGAAAAATAAAAAGATTTTGTATATGTAAAGCTCATAATTCTATTTAAAACAGTAAAACTGTTATATATACACCAGTTTTTTTTTAATAATTTTAATAATATATACTTATTAAAACAAAACTTGGTTCCTTCCGTAACATTTCGTTTCGAAATTATACTTATTCTTTCAGTCTATGAAAGTCTATGAAAATAAACAAAAGTAATATATTTCTGAAACATTGCAATTCCCATCTTGAACTATAAGTAAATATAGTGAAAACAGAACAAATTACATTATACGCTAAAAATAAGTTTAGAATGGACAACAATTAAAAATTACAACTTTCGCTACAAAATAAAATTAGAAATAAAGATTATCTTTGTTTGAAATCTGAGATCCATGTTGAGAAGGTCTGTTTTGTAGAAAGCTTTTTTTATATTGAATGAAAACATGAATAAAAATAAATAGGTAAAATTTTTTAAACCAACTGTGTGTATTATAAATTGAAATTTATCAAACAGAAAGAATGCTATCTATCCTATCAAATGAATATTAATTCCAAAATAGGTAAGACAGTAATCTGTAAGATTCTATTTCGCCTAGTAAAACTAAAAAAGAGGGACAATAAGGTAGTAAAAAAATTAATATTGTAAAATATGATGTATTTTAGAAGTTATTTTGCTTTTATATAGTGTACGTGTGTCGAGAAAAGTTCGTGAAATTGAAATAAAGCAAAATCCTTTGCGATTTGAATGTGTTTATTTCTTAACATAATTCCTTGCCACCTCAATACGTTTGGAATAGCGGCGATATATCCTTTGATAGAATTCAAGTTAATTAAAATAAGCATCCATAGCAGCTTTAACATCGCTGCCTGTTGAAAATTCAGCCCTGCAGGATATTTTTCGGAACCTAAAATGTGGTAATTCGTCCATTTTTTCTATAACAATTTTTTGCTTTAATTTGTATGTGTTTGAGAATGGCTTTACTTTTTTGAAATGTCAGCAACAAAATCGAAACCATTACCTTTCCTGCTGATGCAACAGCCATCGCCTTCTTTGAGACGAAGAACCATTGCGCCGACATTGTTTAGACTGTTTTGTTTCGAGCACATAATAATGAACAGTCGCTTATGGGGTACAAAAAATCTGCTTTGTTTTTTCGAAAACGTTTCAAACACTCATAGGCTGTCGTGGCAACAACCTTGGGGATAGTTTCTTTATATATATATGTTTACAGTCTCCAAACGACGACCTTTTTACATCATAGTATGCACTTTTCCATGTAGTGCATCTTCATCGGTTGTAAAACCACATTTAAACTTACGACTTATTTCACCTCATTATGAATACTCGCTGCTAATAAGCCTTTTAAGAAATACTTAATGATAGCACACATTTCGGCACTAGCCATCTTGTTAAAAACTTCGAGACGAACAGTCGTCACAATAAAACTAACAGATGTAGCGATCTGAAATTTGACAGTTGAATTATTATGGAGGCAACGCAGCCGACCCTCGTAACAAAGTTTATGTAAATGTTAGTGTTTCATTAATCGGTCTTTGAATTTATAGTGAGGGGGAATGTATTTATACAGAAAGTTTCTAAAAAAATCTTCAGGTTAGGTCGTTCTCTTGGTTGAAATGCATGCGTTATTGAGGTCTACATTTGATTTGTAATGAGCAATTTTGATAACCCCGACGATGTAATAAGCAAACGAGATTGCCATTGATTATGCTTAGTTTATTTTTTAGGCGGGGTTAAAAATTTTCAAACTGGATTGGTTGACGCGTAAACTCTACAAACCTTATCTTAAAAGAACATTTATTTGGAAAAAACAACTTCTCTAAGTTTTTCACGAAAATAAATTAAGTTCACCGTTTGATTCAGAGTATGATTGATGCTGTCACGTGAAACACACACATTTCGACTGCTTGTTAATATAATCAAAGTAAGTAAAATTATTCAAAATTGGATAGAATCACTTTAAGATTATTTATATCAGTTTGATGACAAAAATTCCCAAGACTTCTACTTACAAACTATGATAGAAGTAGCACCTATTAAGAGGTGTAGAAAATCTCAGAATTCCAATAAAAGTATTAAGAGGACTCATAATTTTTTATTTCATGTTTGCTTGAGAAGAGTTGTTAAACGAGACTGTAAAAAGCTATTTTGAGGATATATGGTCTTAGTGAAAACCAGGTTAACCGATTGTTGATACGTGCGAAAGATGTTTTTGTAACGTCAAACTAATCAGTAAGTGATATAATATTGATATAAGTATTATTGTGGACTAAGCTAACAAGAATGTTTCGATGAACTGAGGAAAGTGAACAAAGTCTACCTATTAACTACTGTAAAGTTCTGGTATATTATTTTGGCCGAAATTTTTTTGAAGAAGCAATTTCATAGAAGTTTGCGTAATAAAAAAAGATCGTTAAGTTATTGTTTACTCAATAAGCAGCTAGCCGTTGGGGTGAAAGCGAACACGATCACGTGTGATAAATTCAGAGTATAAAAGCCGTCTACTTGCTGGATAACTTAATGCATATTCTGAAAATATATTCTGTCAGTTCGTGCAACATCGCATGATTTGGTCATGGATTCTCTCGCCCAGTTTAAAACGCTGATATTAATAATTCCGCGCTTAAATTTCCCATCGCGAAAATTTAATTATATATTTATATATAAATATTGACAACATAATAATCGAACTACGGGTTTTAAATAAATAGTAGATCTGTTCCATAATGCGATTTATGGCGTGTTAAAGGACTCGAAGTTACACTGCCTGGTGGCTTAATTGGTAAAGCAGTCGTCTAGAAAACGCCAGATAGAGATTCGAGTCCTTCTCCAGCGCAAAAGTTTTTAATTAATTTCTGTGTATTTAATTAACGATGGAATAGCAGAAAATAATATAATTTTCATATATCTTATGTATTAAATAACTACTTAGAGAACATAAATATTTATGTGTAGAATAATTGGAGAATCCCGGTACCAGATATTTTTCATCGACAGGTGTTTTAACGATGGACGATATTTTAGTTAAAGATAATAATATAGCTTTCATACAAGCCTTAGATGTCTCGTCTAATAATTTGTGCTTTCAAAAAGAACCATTTCGTTTAGTGGAAAGGGGCGCCTCACGTCCGCAAAAGACAACATATTTTACCGAAATCTTATAATAAAAAACACGATTAGAATATTCTTGTTAATAACAGGAGATAAAGAAAGCTAAGCAATAATATAATATAATTACTTGCAACTGCAAAAAATTGAAAACAGAATTGCGATGATTCCAGCAAAAATATTATAAGTATGTAATGAAGAATTATTTACATATTTATTAAGATGAGCGTGGGAAAATTCTATATCGAAAGATTGTGATCTTTGAAAACTTGTTAAATATTATAAGATAGCACATTTAATGTGTTCGTGTAGAATTTACGAGTACATATGAATTTAGCCTACACAGTTTCATTACAAATGCCTTTATGACAACTCTTTAGAACGAGAGGCAAATATCACTAACAAAAAAAAATCGCAAAGTATTATTTAACGATTTAAATAAAACATCGTGAATTTGAACAGTTAAATGGTAGCAACTAAGAACTAACAACGGTAGAATTGGATAAAAATGCGGTACTAATAATGGTATCAAAATCATCAGCGAACTCGTAGAAAATTCAGATCGGTTGATACCAAAATGTAACAGTCGTGTCTCGGCCCAATATGTCATACTATCAGTAGTGAAGGGTGCTGTTTCTGCAATAGTGGAAGATTATTAATATCACACTACGTGACATGAGTGCGGACTTGACAACGATACTACGCTTATATACAATTGAAGCGCTACATGTTGAAGAAGAGGTTCTCTTCATTTCTACAGAAATATTTTCAATCTTCACTACCTCTTATTATATCGCACCAGATTTATATAAGACAATAACACCTTTTTCACAATATGTATAATATATATGTCACCTACCATCCCTTTATTGATCGTAGAAATCACTTCTTCTTAAGTTCTTGTTCTCACTCTTTTCGTATAAACTTACCGTCTTGTTTCGATTATTTTACTTACTTACTTTTATATCTTATTGTATTGCAGAAATAATATGCGGAATTACACCAAACTCATTTAAAAACATAATGGCCTTAATGACAATAAGAAATAATTAATTATCACTGATACCAAAAAAAAACAATTAATAATGAACTGAAGGAACATTGTTCGAGACACGTTTTTAATAGCTGAGCTATGAAACATCAACAAAACAGAAAATTCACCGCCACATTACAACCAAAAGGAGACAAAAAAGTTTGATTGTATACATTTATGTATTCGGTCCCCAACTCATGGTTTTATTTCCCGCAAAAGTATTAATTAATTTACTTTAACAGCAGAATTAGTTGCCTACAAGGTCACATACTAAGTTTGAATTAATAAATATATTTTTTATTTAAATTCGCCAATTGTACTTAACAGCAAAGCACTTTACTGATTATCGTTTTCATAATACTGTTAATAAAACAAATATCAAAGAAGCTGTACTTACGTGATGTTGTGCTCCAACCTGTAACAAATTAATTTATTTAAATACTCAGAAAGTAATTAAAAAAGTTACAATTCCATACAAACCATTAGCAAAGTGTCCGAAAAATAAAGAATTTTTTAAATTAATGGACTTCCACGCTTTTGCTTGAGAATCATAATTGAAGCACCGGATCTCAACACAAGCTACAGCTCCACATGACTGATTTAATAAAGTCCTCGTAATGTTCAACGCGAGCAATTTCTTGGTCCTAATTTAAAGCGTGAAAAACAAAGCGAACGTAGACTTTCTGTTTATCCCACACGAACACATTGGATAAGTAAACATCACCATATCCTGTTTCATGAATTCACATGTTTCTGTAAAAGTGTGTGTATTGCGCACACGCGCGCAACACACACACACACACACATGGAGAATTTCCATTTATTTTTGTAATTATTTAAAAGAATTGTGTTATGTTTTTTTTATTCTTGCGTACCAGTATAATTATTATATGATATACTTGCTCTGCAGCCACCAAATGCCATAGCCATGTTTCAGAAAAGAAGGAACTTATAGCTGAACATCGATCATCGACAGCATGGATTTCAACAGAATCGAGAGCATTACCACGTTCAGAAACAAGATAATTGTCGTGATGGTATACTAAACCGAGTGCTAATAAATATGTGACTAGAATAATTGGAGAATCCCGGAACTAGATCCTTTTCATCTACAGGCATTTTAACGATGCAGGATATTTTAGTTCAAGATAATACTATACCTTTCATACGAGACTTAGATATCTCGTCTAATAATGTGTGCTTTCAAAAAGAACCATTTTGTTTAGTGGAAAGGGGCGCCTCAGGTCCGCAAAAGACGACATATTTTATAGAACTCTTATAATACAATAAAAAAGACGATTAGAATATTCTTTTTAAAAACAGGAGATAAAGAAAGCTAAGAAATAGTAGTAATATAATTACTTGCAACTGCTAAAAATTAAAAAGAGAAATACAATGATTGCGGCAGCAATATTATAAGTATGTAATGAAGAATTATTTACATATTTATTAAGATGAGCGTGGGGAAGTTCTATATCGAAAGATTTTTATCTTTGACAAACGGTTAAATATTGTAAGGTAGTACATTTAACGTGTTCGTGTAGAATTTACATATGAATTTGTCCTACACAGTTTCATTACAAATGCTTTTATGAAAATTCTTTGGAACGAGAGGCAAATATCACTAGCAAGAAAATTTCGCAAAGTATTATTTAACGATTTAAAGAAAGCTTCATGGGTTTGTAAAACCCTTCGAGTAATGTAAAATGTCGCTCTTCAATGTCTATGCAAATTAAATATTCTGTTCAATTCGTATAATATTAGTCATATTGAGGAACACGTTTGCTTATGTTATTGTTTATCTAAAATCAATCTTTTCGTTCTTCACGTATACTCTTCAACTTTTTAATTAAGCGTTCATACAGATTTTTTTATACGGGGTGAAAAAATTGGATAAAAATGCTGTACCAGATTCGTTCCGATAATGGCATCAAAAGACCAGAAAAGTTTGAATGTATGCATTTATGTATTCGGTTCCTAACTCATGATTTTATTTTAGCAGGACAATTAGTTGCTTACACGGCCACATACTAAGTTTGAATTACTAAATATATTTTTTATTTAAATTAGTCAATTGTACTTAACCCGGCATTGGTCGCTACGTGAGATTTTCTCTCACAAAAATCTTTTGCGTTATCTAACTTTTTCCCTGGAACTGTAGCATCACGTGTCGCCGTCTAGCTGTAGCCTACACCCTCCTCCGTAGAATATCCGTACATCGGTTAGGTTGCTTCAGTTAGTTTGGCGCTAACTGTGGTGGAGTAAGTTTATATCATGAGAGATTATCTCACGTGCGACCAACCGCGTCTCCGTTTGTTTTTTTCAATATGTTTGCGTCGCGAGCAAAAAGAATCGTCTACTTGGCGCAACGTCAATATGAGGAGACACAATCGTTGTTAGGTAATTATAATAATTCATTGTTCAATTTGTACTTGTTTTAGGATACAATTTTTTTCCTTTCTCAGAGTCTGAGTGGGCTGCTCCTCCAGCACTTGATAGCTTTGCTTCTGATTCTTTACAAGATTTAGAAGACAGTATTCCTGAAAACCGTGCGGATCAGTGTGAAAGTGACTCTGACAGTGAGCATAGTGACCACGACACAGACACGGAACAGAGTGGCGATGAAGAAAATGAGCCGGTGATATCAGGACATACGTATTTAAAAACTACTTGGTCTGCGCATCCTCTACAGACTAATGCTGCTATTAGAACCAAGAAGAAAAACATTGTCATTCATCTTCCAGGAGTAAAGGATCCTGCAAAAAAATGCCAAATCAATTATATATTCGTGCAAATTATTCTTCCCAGACGAAACTATTGAATACATCGTGACTTGTACCAATACGTATTTGAAGAAACTTCGAGAGAAATATACGCGACCCAGAGATAACAGACAAATTTCGAAGAAATTTGTGCTGTACTAGGCTTACTATATATGGCAGGAGTGAAAAAGGCAAATCACTTGAATCTAAATGAGTTGTGGGCTAGTGATGGCTCAGGTATCGAATGCTTTAGAGCAACAATGAGTCAAAGGCGTTTTTATTTATTGCTTCGTGCCTTGAGATTTGATGATTTTCGTGACAGAGGAGCTCGAAGTGCCGTTGATAACCTGGCGCCTATTAGAAACATATTTGAAGAATTTGTTATGAGGTGTCAATTAAACTATCAAATAGGTGAATACGCTACAGTTGATGAGATGCTTGAAGCCTTTAAAGGACGATGTAAATTTAGACAATACATTGGAAATAAGTTTGCTAAGTACGGGATTAAAATTTGGGCATTATGGACTCTCGTATGTTTTATACAGCAAATTTGGAGATTTGCAGGGAAACAACCGGATGGACCCTACAAATATGACAACAGTGCGAGTAGTGTAGTTATGAGATTGGCTCAACCTATCCTGAATACCGGCAGAAATTTGACGATGGATAATTATTTTACTTCCGTTCCATTAGCCGAGGAACTCGCCAAGAAAAGAACAACATTGGTCGGTACAATAAGAAAAAATAAAAGAGAAATTCCTCCAGTTTTTTTCATCAAGGAGAGGCCCATAAAAAGTACGATGTTTGCATATTCAAAAACAGGAACGCTCGCTTCTTATATACCAAAAAAGAATAAAAATATTTTGATGTATTCTACTTTTCACGATACTGGAAATATTGATGCGGAGACCGGAATAGAATATAAACCAGATGTAGTTATGTTTTATAACCTCACCAAGGGTGGGGTAGATGTTGTCGATTTATTGAAATCTTATTATAATGTCGCCAGAATAAGCTGTCGATGGCCTCTGACGGTTTTTTTCACTCTACTAAATATCGGCGGAATAAACAGCCAAATTATTTATTACTCTAACACGGATCAAAAATTGGAGAGAAAGGATTACCTGAAGGATTTGGCATTAGAATTAATGAGACCTCATCAAATTAGAAGATCTTCAGTTGGAAATTTATCGCAAGATCTCAAATTATCCATCAAGAGAATTGCTAGAATTGAGGAAGAACCAACAGCACCAAAAAGGGTGGCTTCAGAAGGATTCTGGGTATTTTGCCCAAGAAGAGCTAACAAAGAAACAAAAAAAAAATGTCATGTCTGTAGCAGACCTATTTGTCCTACCCACACAATTTTTACGTGTGAGGATTGTATTTCACAATCAATAAATGATCAATCAGATTGAACATTTAGATTGTCATGAAGGGAACAAAAAAGGTATTATCTTATATTTTAAATAGAATTTATTATTTTATTTCATTAATGGAAGGCCTACATTATAATTAAATTACCATATTTACATAGATAAGCTTTGTAAAAAAATGCATATTGTAACCTTTGTATCGGAAATAAATAAATTGTTGAAAATTTAAAAAAAACCTTTATATTTTGTCATCTACATCACTTCAAATAGCTTAAATCTGCGATGTGAGAGAATATCTCACGCGCGACCTATCAGTGCAAATCTATCCTAGCGACCAATGCCGGGTTAACAGCACAGTACTTTACTGATTATAATTTTCATAATACTGGTAATAAAACAGTATCAAGAAAGTTATACTTACGTGGTGACATTCGCCAATCTGTAACAAATTAATGTATTTAAATACTCAGAAAGTAATTAAAAAAGTTAAAATTCCATGCTAGTCATTAGTAAAGTGTCGCAAAAATTAACGACTTTTTAGATTAAAAAAGAAACAATTAGTTATTTTGCCTAAATTATTTATTTTTATTTAAAATAGATCCCTTGTGCATCAATACGCCGTTGGGCACCTTCAATCAATGCTAGTCCAGATTTTTTTAGATCGTTTTTCAAAGTCGCCTCAATGACCATCGTCAACTTTTTGAACTAATGTAACATTATTATAGAACGTTCATTACATGGCCAGTTTGAGTTTTGGGAATTGTAAATAGTCATACGGAGACAAATCAAGCGAATACGGGGGAAGTTGAAGCGACGGTCCTGTGAGGCAGTGCATTATAAAAACAAATAACTTCCCTGAAAACAGAGCTCGATACTCGGGCCTCTTGCGCATCAATACGTTATTCAATCTACAACAAACACTCCATAACACCCGGATAATATTTCTAGTGACATTTTGACCATGTGGAACGAACTCCCATGTATAATATCTTTGAGTCGTAAAAACGATTCAACATTGTTTCCTCTAGTGACTTCTGTAAACACAATCGTTTCGATTTCGGAGAGCCTATGGACTTCCGCACGTTTTGTTTGAGAATCATAATTGAAGCACCAAGTCTCAACACATGTTGCGGTTTCACCTGACTCTTTTAATAAAATCCTCGTAATGTTCAACGGGAGCAATTTCTTGGTCCTAATTTATGGCGCGAAGAACAAATCGAACACAGAGTTTCAGTTTATACCATTTGAACGCACTGGATAAGCAAACATCAAAATAACTTGTTTCATCAATTCAGATGTTTCTGTAAAAATTTTTTCGCGTTTGAAACATCATCGTGCTTTTGTGATGAAGTGACAAAAGGTACTCTGACTTTAAGCGCTTGACAATCCGTAGATCGATTCTAATGACGACGGTCTAGTTTTGTAGCCGCGGTCACGGATATACAACTTTCAGATTATATTCAATTCAATTGATGGCGTTGGTAGTTTTCTTGAAATTTTAAAGATGTCTTTATTTTTTAACTACTGCACTGAAACTGTCAGTTTCAGTGGCAATATATATATATATATATATATATTGCCAAAATAAGAAATATCGCAATTTAGTACTATGGAATTGCGCATTTATCGCATCTCTCCTGTTTGTCATTAGCTGTCATATTGTAGAATAGGAACACGCCCATCAAAGTGTTATGTTAGCAACAATTGAAAAATTTCGGCACGCTTATATCGATTTATGTCAGTGAATGGGCTCTTCAGGCCGCCAAAGTACAGTTGTTAAAACAACAATTAAGGCGCATTTTTGACCAGGTCATACAGCCTCCGAAGAGAAGTCTTAGATGAACTGAAATAAATTGAATATTCGTCAAACATCCACACGTCAGCTGTTTAAATCAGTTATTCATACTGCATTCGAATCGAGCAACAATTAACCTTTTTTGACAAACGTGCAAGAGAAGTTTATTATTATTGCGGACGAATATTGAGCCTTGTATATGAAGATCTCGAATTCATGCGAAACATGTGACTTTTGTATAAAAGTTATATTCAAGAGCATTATGGACAGAACATTGTTACGCCTTTTGTTAGAGATTTAAGAAACTTTTTTGAATAGCGTAACAGTCCATTAATCAGCAACAATTACGCCTTTTGTTAGAGATTTTAAGATAACTTTTTGGAATAATTTCAACGTGCCATAGGCTCCAAACAACGTTTTCACTTCGTAAATATTTTGAAGCATATATTTAGAACAGTTTATATCGGAAGTAGACTTCATTACAAAAATGAGCCAGCAAACATTTCTGATGAAATACAATTAAAGATAAACTGCCTTTTTGAGTGACTATAGATTTGTATTTTTAGAATTATTATCCTCCTTTGAATTAGATGAAAAATTATAAAAGAAAATGAATGAATGAATGAATGACGGTTACTTCAATGATAATGTAAGGTGAGGAGTTAATAATTAGTAGTTGTGTACAATGAGCATCAAAAGTCCAGGACGTGTGCCAAGCTGAAAGAAAGATTATTATGGACAAAAACGAAAATGCCTTTAAAATTTTATTCAAAAGTTAAATTAATTCTTAAGAGCTATAATGTGTTAAACAGAAATAGTTAACAAGTAGCATAGCAACAAATAAAACATGATATATCGTAGCAAAGCTGTAATAAAAGATTTGAAAAAAAATAAGATATTTATGTAAAAGTAAAATATTAAAGAGTTAGATTAAAATGTGCATAATTAAATATATGTTTGTGTAGATGTATATATCCTGAATCAGGAAGCTGTGTATTTTTGGAACGCGAACTTAAACACATGGATACAACAAACGCGGGAAAACAACTTCACGATCACGTCAAAAGAATCGTGTGTACTTTGTCATGGTCTGAGAAAAGTCTTGTTGAACACGCGGCTTCAAAAAAAGAACACCCGTATGCTAAAGGGTTAGGAGACAGGTCATGTTTGAACCACCCAATAGCAAAAGAATATTTGGCGCACTATATTCGACTTCCTAGAAACGACGGGTAGACGTTGCTTTATTACAGTTGGACAGTACGTACGAACAAAGATTCCTGCATTTGTATATATCACAAAAAGGTCAAGATAAATAATAATTTATTGACTTGAAACTCGAACTATTTTTAAATTTAAATAACTTAACTTAAAAAACATTTAATATAGTGAATTATTATTTGTATGCGAAGTGTAACAGAATATATATATATATATAATACAGAATATTTCAAACTCAATATTTCAAATAACCTACTTCGATACTTGAAATTGGAAAATTTTGACTAGAAAATATTAAAATTAAAAAAGCGATTTCACAAGTATATACAATAATGTTTGGGTATATAAAAATTTTTAAAGCATGAAGTTTATTTCGGGACAAAATATAGTTGTCCCTAAATAAATACGAATTCAAAATTAAGTAAGTGATTTCGAAAAATTAGTTTATATAGTTTACATCGTAATATTCATTAGTATTTTATAGGTCTATATTTTGACACATAATTAAAAGAGTTAAAGTTAAAACAAGAGTTGCTTACCTTGGCAGATTTTGGATATAAATTTCATGTTTGATATTATACCAATATCAAGTGTCTATAAAAAAAAGTGTAAAAAAATCAAAAAGTTCTCGTTACAAAAAGAAAAGAATCAACTTCGTTAAAATCTGAGATATGGTCAGTCCAAGAAAAAAAGAAAAGCCATTACAGGGCGGACTTGTGTTTCAACATTCATTTAATTATTGCCTTGAAATTAAGTAGTAGTAAAATTTGTAGTTTTTCTGGTAAATTTTCTTTGTTCTGTTTACTTGTTATTTATTCTAATTTATAGTTATTCAAAGTTTTCGTTTTTCTCTACGGGAGCGATATATTAATTTCAACATTGGTTGAAGTTGAAATTAGTCCATCAGTGCTTAATATATATATTGTATATATATATATATATATATATATATATATATATATAAAATTAAAGGAATAAATAATATTACAAATTATCAGAACACAAAGGACGGAATGGTTATGTATCATGGGAAGCATTTAGTGTAAAACCACCTACTGATCGTTCAAAAGACAAATTGTTAAAAGACTTCAGAAAAATTAAGATGTTATAATATAGAGGGATTGCTGAACGAGACCAATGACCAAGATGATCGTTTCGATTTCCTTATTTACGTGTGTTTTAATACTCTTTATGAGAACTTCCTATTCTTCAACAGCATCGACTCAAAAATGGCAGTAGAGAGACTGCCGAGAATTCGTCAGAACATAAGTGCCTTTGGAGAGCCAAGACCGTACACACGGCAAAATTAATAAAAAAACTTACTCATTAATATTGTTATGATTATACGAGGATAGTTCGACAAGTAGTGAGAATGACACATAGGTGGCGCTATAATTGGTAAAACAAATACACTGTAAATTAGGTTGTCTATTTATTTGTTTATTTTTCGATATTTAGATAAATCTGTTAATTAGTTTATTTTTGACAGCTGATTGAAAAAGAAGCAACACGTCGTTTTGTTAAAATGGAAAAAGCAGAGTATCGTGCGGTGATTAAATACTTCGTAATTAAGGCTATGAAAGCTACCCAAATAAAAGACGAGTAACGGGAAACATTAAGTGAATCTGCTCAATCATCCGCCACAATAAGTAGATGGGTAAATGAATTTAAACCTGGTAGAACAAGCTGTGTTGATGAAGCGCGCTCTGGAGCACCCAAAATCGTGACTTTCAAGGAAATGATTATAAAAATCGATAATATTATTACGCAAGATCGATGACTCAAAGTGAGAGAGACATAGTATATATTTGAACAGAACGCGTACACCACATTTTAACGAAAGAATTGGACCTTTCCAAGCTTTCGGCAAGACGGGTGCCTCGATTGCTTACGACTGTTCAGAAGTTCACTTGTTTGCGCATTTCCAATGAGTGTTTGGACTTTTATAAGGGGAATCCGGTTTATTTTTGGAGGCGATTTGTTACTTGCGATGAAACTTGGATACACTACAGTACACCCGAAACTAAACAACAGTCGAAACAATGGTTAGAACGTGGTTTACACATTACCTATTCCTTGAAAGAAAGCGAAAACCACTTTATCGGCAAACAAGGTGATGGCATCAATTTTTTGGGATTCAAAGTGCATTTTGCTCATTGATTACGTTCAGAAAGGTGCCATAATAAACGGACAATATTATGCAGAACTTCTACAAAAATTAAATGTTGTTTGCTAAATGGCCAGGAATGGCAAAGAGAAGATTCTGTTTCACCAAGGCAATCGCATACCAGCACAGTTGCCATGTCCAAAATCCACGAGTTGCATTTCCAATTAGTACCGCATGCGCCTTATTCGCTGGATCTAGCCCCTTCCGACTTCCACCTTTTTCCAAAATTGAAAACGAGAAAAAGAAATTTTAATATAACGACGAGCTTATCATCTTCGTAAATGAATATTTTGCAAGCCTTCGGGAATCGCATTTTAGAGATGGCATTGGGCATTGGAGCACCGAGCAATAAATGTATTGCTCTTTTAGGAGAATATATTGAAAAATAAAAATTATTTTGTATTTAAAAAATTCGTTTTTCTTTTCCATTCTCACTATTTGTCAAACTATCCTCGTATATATATATATATATATATGTATGTGTGTGTGTATAGAGCGCAGCATTGATATTTAGTCCATTACGCATTAGCTGGTCACTTAATTAAAACATATTTTAAGTAAAAGTCATTTTTTTTTATAAAATTATTTTAAAATAAGTATACATCTTATATACCATTACGTTTCCAGATTTCAGTTACATAATAATGCAAGATTATATTATAAACTCCATGTTGAAACTAAAAGGCTTTTGAGATTTTACACTTTTAAAGGAAATCGGCTTTTAAAACTAATATCATCTTTATTAATTATTATTTTTAACGATTCTTTGGCATAATTGGGACATTTCGTCAAGTTGAACAACCTATACTAAATACCCTCTTCATATTGCCGCATGTTTCAAAACTGAAAATATCTTTCGAAGGATGAAACTCATTTTTTTCCAATGAAGCACCTAATTTATTTTTGTGCAAGCTGCTACAGTTTTAAGATTTCTTTCATATAACATTCCCTATATCAACAGTTAATATTTTTGGGAAACAGATAATTTAATATAAATCTACATTGTAGTAAACATCTAGATAAGACGAAGTATACCCTGTTTGGGCAACTCTGGCATAGATATGTGTTTTATTAAAGCGGTAATCACACCAACGAAACATGTTCAAGTTTGTATCTAACAAAGGAAGTGTAGATTAGTAGTATACTGTCAATTGATAAGAAGGATCTGGTAAAAGTTATCAGGAACTCTACACCGAAACATTATTTTAAAATATATATACATGTTATGTATCTTTGTCTATACGTGATATAAGTTTTTATTTTGAATGAATGATCCTATATATTATTAAATTTTAAATTTTCCGTTACGTAATAAGGCAAGTTCATATTAGAAACTCCCTGTAAATATTAAACGGTTTTCGAGATATTCCAATTTCGAGAATATAAAGGGAAGAAAAGGTAAATAAAACCCTTTCCACAATAATGTTCGTATTATGTATATGCATTTCAACAACGAAGTGGTCATCATCAGCAGAATACACACTACAGACTCGTTTCGCATAATTTCATATGTATTCTAGTCTTAAAACTAACCACTTATCCTACCCCTGATATTCTTCCTTTCCGGGAATTCAAAGAAGTAAGAATATGTGTTATTGGACTCTTATCGGTGTTTAACACATGGTTTTTGTTATTTGATACGTATATTCTTTCACAGCTATCTAATTCACGTGCAGACAATCCGTGGTTACATTATGATTATCTTCTAGCACGTGTTAGATAAACAAACCGGTTCTAATTATGAAATCCAAAGTTTTTAATGCAGTAATAGATATATTAATCATATGGGTACTGAACGATAGTTCTGAATCAAATGTGATGCCCAAATCCTTAAAAACATGAAATTTTTTGAATTAAGAATTGTCCAAACTGTAATTAAATTCAATAGAGGAACTTCTTCGAACGAATGTGACATATTTACATTTAGAAATGTTCATGTGTAGCCTATAAAATAATTTGTAATCACAATGGGTCAATTATAAATATATGAAAACGTTAAAAAAAACTTTAGAATGATATGGTTATACTACCACATATTGTTGGTTTTTCGGACCTGTCAAATATAATATAAATTTAAATAATTATGATAGGTTATAAAATTAAAGAAAATAGAAGTTACTAAATAAGTCAACCCCTTTAAAAATATTTAATAATAATTACTAATAACACGTAAACACATACATACATCAAAATATGGCATGCTGGTGCCTTATTTTTATGTTTGCTGCTTTCCTATTTGTTAATTCAATTCTGACAAGATAATCTTTGGCCTAAATTTTATAAATATTTTGGTTCTCAATATTAGCTGAATCATATCTCAGATTGTAAACTATCAGTTTAGAACTTAATTATATAATTACCTCAAATGCATTAAAGGAATCAAATTGCCCTGGTGTATATCTAAAACGATACGAATTATCTGAAATGGAAAAGTTATTACATCAGACATCTTTTGAAACACAAAATTTAGAACTTAAAAGAGAAATTAAATATAAAAGTTTTAAGTATAATGAAAGAGCGCCTTGAAAAACAATAATGTAAATTACTTTATTAGGTATCTCATTTAATAGAAGTGCAAATTAATATATATTTTCGGTATAAATCCATATTTACGTATACGAGATATCCGAGTTTATATTGGCACAACCTTCCAATTTTGAAACTTTCTACGATTTGTTTTTTCACAGACAAGTAGCAGTATTCCATTTGTATGGTCAAACTAAACATTTATAAAGAACGTACGAGTATATAGGCCAAACGTTTTTAACTTTTTGTAAATACAAATGATGATTATTTTATATCTTAAAAACGATAATCTAGTTAAGTAGATTATCGTTTTTTAAATATCTATTTTTAGAAATGTAAAATAGTATCTATTTTACACAATCAGGACCAACTGCGATTCTTGAAATTAATGTACTCTATAGCGGAGAATTTTTTGTAAAATAATTTTTTAATTCTATTACAAGAAACAAATCTCTTGCTCTAATAGTAAATGTTTCAAAAATTGAAGAAAGAATATAAAAAATGTTTGTTATGTTTCAGATCAAGATGAACCATCACATTGTGATTAACACTAAATAAAATTTATTATACATTCATGAAATAATTAATGATTAAGAAATGGACTTCAAGTTGCTTGTTATATAAGCCAAATTTTTCAGTTGTGTTTTTTTCATAATTGCAAGTATAAACAGTTTTACTTATTTACGAGTCAGACTTACAAAAAAAAATTATTTATAAGAAAGAACTCAAATAAAGACTCTGAAAAGGAAATAAAAAATAGAAGAGCTATTAGTAGTGCTGGCAAAGAAACAGAAATGCTAGGTTAACTAAGGAACTGTCAATAAAAATAATATAATTAAAGGCCAATAAAAATTATTGATAAAGAGTATTTTTGTCTAATTGTAAACATAATATACAACCATTCTTGTCAACTCTAAGTAATAAACGTAATGCAGTGAATTTGGATACGTGAACTGTGATATCAATCTAATCTAAAAATCTTTCTGTTGCTAATGATATATAATAATTATATATAAAATAATAACTTTAATTTTAAAAGTATTCAATACTTACCAGTTGAAGTGTCCATTGGTGGATCTATGCAATCTTTTCTATCTAATGGATAATATCTATGAAATGCATTTATAATATTGCTTGTACTAAGATGATTATGATGTTTTAAAGCTTCACTGGCTTTGTCTACCGATGACACAGAACACAGTGATTTAGAATCTGTTTTAATATTCAATTTTCCGATTTCTCCCGGATATAAAGGACTCTCGGTCCAATTGGCTTCAACCTAAAACAATAATGTTCAAGCAGATTTAATTACATTTGTAGTTAAATAATTTCTTGTCTAAACTACCTTGTTGGGACTACAATATGTAACATTAATGGTAATAAAATCTGAGATGACTTCATTGTCATATTCATAATATAACAGAAGTTTTGAAACCGTATAAATTTCACTACTAAGTTCGATTATGAATTCAAACGTATCTACTAGGTAATCGTCTAATTCATATCCTTCTTCGTTAATTACATTTGGATATTCATCTAAATTTAAAGTCTGTTGCTTAGTTTTGTGAAACACACTGCTAGCATTAACAATTTCATTCCTCGAGGACAACTAAAATAGATACCATTAGCTTCTCTAGAAAACTCTCTGATTATTAAAACTAACTATATATTTGAATTCAATTATTTCATCATCTTTGAATCTCCCTGAGTTGTAAATAACGGTAATTGGTAGCTTAGATCCACACTCCTTGGAATTTAATTCTGTGTTAAGGATTTTAATTGCATTTTTACTAGTGGAGTGCCAGACGTTAAGATGAGTTAACGCAGGATACGGAGAATCATGTACGTTCGCCTGAAATTTATAATTGAAAGAATTTTGTATTAATTATACTAAACAATTAAGTAAATTTGTATTTTGGTATCAATAAACCTGAGTATAAAATTGAAAATATTTGAAATTAAAAAAATTCTGTAAAAGTTTGACTGAAATGTTGAATATTTGAAATTTAAAAAGTTAAACCCAGTTTACAGAATAAAATTTGAATTTCTCAATTTCTCTTATAGTCTGCATTCTGAATTGTGTTTAACAGAAATAAATATTCGACTAATTAATTTTAGTGTCAACCATTTGTATTTTTATAAAATGCCCAAAGCTTTGGTTGATTGCTTCTTTTATTTGCTATTTCAAACAAGGAAAATGGTACTCAACTTTTACCATTAAATACTGTAAATGAGATCGTACTAATTTTTTAAAAATGTAAGTGTATATAACATATACATAAATATGGCAGCTAATGCTTTATCATTAAGTCATATTGCTGTAAGTAAAATTAAACAATGCATTGAAATTAATCGCCAATTCACCGGTCCCAAGAAAAAGAGGCAATGTGAGAAGTCTACTACTTATATTAACCGATTTGCTAAGTGAAATAAATGCAATACAACTTATATGTGTCGAAGAAAAGAACACCTCACATTAAATTATATTGAATTTAAGGCAATTAAAGTAGAGGACTTACGGAACTGCCTAGCGTTTTTTAACAGGGTTTGTATTTACTAAAACTTTTGTTAAAAATATGTAAGGAATGTGCTATCAATTCCTCTAGATGGATGAAACACCTATTTTTTCAAATGGCAATGTTTGTTAGGGAAACACATTGGGAAGTTTTGAGAAAAGGACTCTAAACAACACCATCAAATGATTTGTGGATATTCGCGCTGGAATTATAACTTTAAATTGTATAAATGCAAAATTTTTATACTACGATTTTTTCATGGGTTTCACCATGTCGACGTAGTTTCTATCGATGTTTCACTGTTTTTACTGCCAGCTTCTTCAAGATATGATATTAAACTGATTTTCCCCGTTGTCGTTCTTCCTTATATGTATATCTCTTCGCTACACCGACGTGTGATCGTTGTCTTCCATTGGCTGTGATTAATTCTCATAATAGATTCTTCCATGTATTGTTGAGTTCGTCCATCCTTGCGGTAGAAGTTTGGCTGCTTCTCTATCTCGAATGGCTTCTCTGATGGTTCTGCGATAATAGTTCTTCGTAGTAACTAATACTTTCGCTTCTTGAAAGAGTTTATGTTATGTCCATTCTCTGGGAACGAGTTCTGCAACCGTCGATTGTCCAATTATTTTTCTTCGTATTCATCATTCTGATATTCCTGCATTCTTTATTCAATCGATATCTCTTTTTGTCCGACGTAGTTCGTGTTAATTTGTTCCTAGTTTTAGTTATGTGTGAATGACGGTTGCAGAACTAAAACATACATTTACTTACGTTATCAACATCCTTCCTATTTTCTCAGTTATTCTAGATTAAGTTTATGTAAAATTATTGATGTTATGTTCAAAATCTTTCCCGATTAAGATAAATTGGACATATTTAGCGCATTCCATTACAGAATACCATAAGAAACATTCTAGATTCATAAGTACTATTGACAAATATAAATTACGGCAAATTGATTTAAATTCGCCTAACAATGCCTTTTAAATTAAAAGTAAGCGCTTCGAAATATATTTTTTTTCTTTAAGAAATATTTTCATTATCTAAGACGTAACATTAAAATATGTATAATATACATATATATATATATACATTTAAATTTATATATATACAAAATTTACAAATGAAATACACCCTTTCGACATTTACTAAATTAATGAAGAAAACTGAAAGTAATAAAATAATAAAATAATAAAAACTGATATGGGGCGTTTTTCCCAATGCTATTTTAAGAACAACTTTATTCCTCTGAATGTTTATATATTACACCTAGTTTTTGCTCTACGCTGTTTTTTATATAAATGATGTTCACATTAAATCCACCCAAGTATCTCTTTGTTAGAAACATACATAGAAAATACACCATTGCCAGATTAATGAGTTTTAGCTAATAGAACGTTGTATGGCTCCTAAAATCGTCAAAAGATATATGTATATGTAAAATATATATAATAAATACAAACTTGGCAGTACACCACCTATAACGAATTAATTAACGCACATATTTTGGAAGATAGCGATCTCTAACACGCCCTATTAAGTAAAAATTTTTTCACATTCAGCATAATTTTACGAAACCAGGTACCAAGTTTCGTAAGTAAGCATTATGCTTGGCATTAGTGGGTAAAACCAGGTAAATATGCACATATACTTGAAAGTATGTGTTTTCAGGCTCTTGGCCGCATGTGTGTTGCATCTTGAGAAGCACCATTTTCTCGACGTTTCAATGCGATCGCACTCATTATTTTCTGAATCGGGTCTACCACTTGCTAAAACTGAAGATCGTCTTCTACCTTTAATTTCAAGATAAAAATGCATATCTTATCTTAATAACGCAAAGTAGGTAAAATGGATATGGAACAAAGTAGTATTAAGGTAAGTTATATTACCTAAACAAGTGGTTATAAAGATCATGCTTTCAAAAGTATAATTAATAAGGACGAATATTTGGTTTACAATGTGAATATCTATCGTTACGAAACTCGGGAATGTTGAAACTGTGATAAATGAATTGAATACTCAAAATAAAATTACAATTGAAATGTGTAAAATGAAGGCACGCGCGATCGTGAGAAGGCATTTAATAATAATTATTATTGTTTATTATAAATACCCAACAGATACAAGATCAAAAATGGACAAAAAGAAATACCAGTGAAATTACGATAAAAATATAATAGTAATACAATACTAGGGTTTATAATAATAAATCAGTCATAAAACACGCATATATATTGCTGATATCAAGGCAGATCCCTTTAAAGTAGGTTAAAATTCCACGCTGAATCCACCATAGACGCTTTTAACAAAATGTTGTTCCTTGCCGTGGGGTTACAAATTAAGTGCTACGATCTTGAACTCAGGCGTGGAATTTGACAATAAATCTGATTTATCAATCATGTCAGTAATAACACTCTATATAAATAGAGCACTGATAGTTTTTCTCCTTCCATAATCAGTTCCACGGACAAGATATTGACTGTAACATTTAAAGGATGAATACTTCAAGAATGTACGCTGGATTCGCTCTAGCAGGCTAATCTGAATACTATAGTCAGGATTCCAGGCTATGAATGCTAACTTAGAAATGACATGAGCAAATAAAAGAGTTTTAATAGTTTCAATATTGTTAAAATATTTGCATGTGCGAGTAATAAGTCCAAAAGATCTGGGAGTCGCTGCAGCCACCCCAACAACGTTAATATAAAGTAAATTTCTTGTCAAATGTTACACCTGATTTTTATCAAGTACCTCTGAGAAATTCCAATACTATTAATAGAGTAATAAGACTCAATTATAGAAATCCTTCTAGAATAAGATACCAGAAAGCATTTATCTGTGTTTACCTTAAGGTTATTGGACAAGAACTAGTTTTTGTTGACATTAGTTTTCGGTTAGTCAACGTCAGACAACGAGTCAATTCTGTAAAAAATTTTAATATCGACATATGCTAAGACAGGGTAATTGATGACTTAACAAGGTCATCAATAAATATATTAAATAAAAGTGGACCAAGATTAGATCCTTAAGGTACACCTAAGTGGAACAGAAAAGCAGAAGCCTATACCCATTGTTGTGAGCATAATTGACTCTATTAAATATAAAGTTAGTCAAATAGGACTGGAACAATTTCAGCAAGAATCTACAGAGGCCAAGGGAACTTAATCTGCCCAAAAAAATCCGACGGTCAATCAGATCAAATGTGCGGAAAAAATTCGTGTAAATAAAATTCAATTGACCAGTAAAATTGAGAGACTGGTTTATTTCCTGCAATATCAAAGCCAAACTGGTTGTAGTAAAGCTTTTAGGTATAAATTCATGGAGTATAGTACAAGGATGTGGTCTAGTATCATAGGAAACATGCCTATAAGTCCATATTTCGAACACTTTTGCGAAAATTGAGATAGCGACAGGCCTATAATTGTGAATGTCAGTATTGTCGCCTTTTGTAGAGATAGGAGATATTCTGTCAATCTTCCAGACATCCGGGAACAAGGACGTGCGAATAGCATGATTAAAAATTTTACCTAAGTTATCAGTTGGGACATGGGTTCTGTTACGCTCCGCATATGTACAAATAATAATTCTTTATGTCATGTGTTTTAAAGTAGTTTATTTTAATTTAAAAATATTTCGATTTTTAAGTCATAAATTATTATTTATTTTGACCTTTATGTGATATATACAAATGCAGGAATCTTTTGTATTCGTCACGTACTGTCGAGCTGTAATAAAACAAACCGTCGCTGTTTTCTAAGAACAACTCCTCGAACCTTTCATGGAATAGTTTTAGTAATTTTCCATTGACTAACACATTTAATTTTAATTCCGCATATTGATATCTAAGTGCAATAGAGATTCAAATATTAATCTTTCTATTTCTTACACAGAATAGACGTCTATTATTCTGTCTAGATATCTATCTGCTAGGTGCTTATATTGAAATTAAGATCACAATTTTAGTTTATGCCAATATTTCTAGCGTGCCTCTATTCTCTTTCCTTATTGGTTAATTCAAGCATGACCAGTATCCTAACCCCTCAGCCTAGGGGTTCTTTTAAAAGCCCTCGCGTGTAAGACACAGAGACTTCTTCTCCGGCCAAGACTAAGTACACACGCATTACTTCCGCGACGTTTGTACCGTTAAGTTTTTAACGTAGTGTTCACGTGGTCATTTTGCGACCGCAAAATATACCTAACACCCTGACCCAGGATATACACACACAAACCGCAAGTATTTTACGTATCTCCCGATACATATTTTATTCTAATCCTTTTTACATTTTATCAAGCAGCTTAATATCTTTAGATTTACTTTTATTACAGCTTTGCCATTACGCTTATCTTGTTTTATTTGTTGCTCTCGTTCTTATTAATATTCTTTATTTAATATAATCAAGCTTTAAGAATTAATTTAAAAATTTTAAAGGTAATCCTGTTGTTTTATTTCCACTAATAATCTTTCTTTCAGCTTAGCGCACGTCCTGGACTTTTGATGCTCATTGTACACAATTACTAATTATTAACGCCTCACCCTACATTCAATTACTTTACTTTCTTTTTTATTTGCATTTATTACAGCGCTTCAGCTAGCCGAACACGCGCTCGTAATAAATTTACTAACCATCACGTGCAAATAAATAGTCTCTATTAAATAATATCTCTATTATTATTTATTAAAACAAAGGAGGTAATAAATTGTCTCATTCACAAAGAAGGAGGTAATAGTACAATCCCTCACCAGAAAATAAGGAATTCTTCATCCTTCTAATGCTATGAATTACCTCAGTTGTAGAAATAAACGGTAAACATAAAGGCCGCAAACTAAATGCCATTGACCAATTGTTGCTTGACCATTGTCTTAGTTTGTAACAGTCATGCTGAATGAGAATTTTCATTATTAAGTTTTAAGTTTTTTCTAATAGTAGGAGAGAACCAAGGAATATGATGATGTTTAAGGTTTAAGTGAGATTTAGGGACAGAACAATCCAAGGTAAAGTTGTTGTGAAAGTCGGCTTTGTGAAATGTATATTTAACGTTGTTACTGGAAAGGAAGTAGTTAGTTTGGATAACTTTACATTAGGTACAGCATAATGTCTAGAGCATAATGATGAATATCCCCAGCAATAAGCGGTTATGAATCGTGTAAAACCTGAGCGTAGCCCGCAAAATTTGATAAACGTGTTCTCCAATTCGCATTTACGATATTATTATATAATGACTACATGTTTATCTGAGATGAAGACCTCAAGCAAATCACGAAAGCATTCTAAGGAATCAAAATCCAAGCCCCCAGAAATATAAACTAGAACTATGTAACAACGAAACTGGACGTCAACAGCAATCTTGGTGATCAATAGATCAATCATAGGTTAAGCCGTATTAGATATTTTGGTATGAACAACTTCATAAGTAATACTATTCGAAAACGCCATCAAAGCAACGCACCTCAAAGATCTGCAAATTGCAATGGAGAATGTAATTCAATGCTAGATATCAAATCACAAAGCCAAGCCTCGGTAAATAGTAAAATACCAAAGGAAGAAGAGTTACTAGCAGGAAGCAACGTATGAGTCTTACTAGAAAGACCACGAACATTCTAATAATAGATATACCTCACCGTTGTTCTTGCGTTTCACTAGCTCAGTCCCGTCTGATCGAAATGTCAGTATACCTTTCAGAGACACTTAATTTTTTATTTTTAAAGTTCTGGAACGGCAACAGAAGATGCTGTAAACTTGAAGTAAACTAGGTGTACTCGCTAAAACAGCCTTTCTAATTGTCGCGTTGGTATAATAAGATTTTCATAGGATACCTGATCTGATTAGCCAAGATAATTATGAATATAATCAGTGTCATGAAGTCATTTAGAAGTCTTAAATTAGCATCTCTAACTAAAATTATCACAGCAGATTTAAAAAAAGTTAACCCGCAAATTTAAACATAAATTAATTCGACGTTCGATGTTTTCACACGAATCGAGTCATCTTATTATTTTATTGATATTGTTTGGTAATGTAATCTTCGAAAACGCACTGGAATTTTGAAAATTGAAATTTTTTAAATAAAGAACCTAAATCACATTATCTTTAAGTAAATATGTCGTTACTTCCTCTGCCGGCATAGGAAAGGAACTGTGGTCGTAAGCCCATATACAACAACTGTAGTTCCTTGCACATACCCGAAGAAAGTAGGAGTAGCACCTTCTAACACTCCAAGGAAGAGAGATGCAGTATTTCGGGGACTCGAGAGTTACTTAAATTTAACGAGTTAATGAAACAACATTGAAAGAGCAGGTTATTCCTATGGTTGTTAAGCGCATGTACCGCATACATAGGCCATATGATGAAAACACTGCAACCTACAGCGATAACCAAACTAATCAAGATACAAAGCTTCTCTTGCCTTGATATTACAAGAGTAATGAAAACTACCCCTACTGCAACAGAGGAAACCTTATTGGATCTTTTCCACTTTATTTCGTGGAAAGGGTGGAAGCATGAATAAATCTGCACAGAAATTTCCTAAGCAACCTCGTAGTGACATCAGGAGGTCTTACTAATACTGTCCGTAATGTGAAAGCATGTATGGCAATATGTAACAGATCGTATGATAACTGAATATGCTTTAAATACTCCATTTGAGCTAATCATCTAGGAATTATATAAATGGAAAAAAGATACTTCGATATGTTACTATGCGGGCAGATCTGGTATACAGACCAGTCATATCTAAGATAGCATTGCAGCGATTGAAAAAGATTGGAAACTGCTCTCAAGCTCTCTCTGGGTAAATACATATCTGTATTACAGGCAGAGATTTATGCATGAAGAAATTAATAGAAGAACTTTCTTCCATAAGTGAGTCTGCATTTACCGATAGCTAGATTGCATTACGACATCGAGGAGCCTTAAGATTGTGTTCAGACTAGTTTAAAAATGTGAAGAACTCGGAGAACTGCTACTGCAAAAGTAGTAAGGTGCAATAGATGCCAGTCATAGAGAATCCAGAGGAAACAAAAAAGCCGATGATCTTTCCAGAGAAGATTCAGCCTCATTATATATTGGACCAGAACTTGTACTTTGAGTGCTTAAATGCACTAGGATCGAATAGGTGGATTGACCAAGGTTGTATATAAAACGTATTGTGGGAACGCCTAAGCATAAACTTGGCGAAGTCTTTATTAGCGAGCCAAATCGTAAAAAGGCTGGGGAATTGCCTTCATTGAAAAGTTATCAGCTTAGAATAATAACACAGATACACATAATGGAGACCTTAGGTGTAGATTGTGTAATAGAACCGGTCAACCACATCTTCAAAGAATATAAGGCATCGGATGCTAAGACCATTGGCTGGAGCAAATAATGCTGTAGTGTTTCGAAAACTGTCACAATCTCATGGCAATCAAGAGAAAATAATTAGCGCTTATATAGTTATATAGAAAATATTGTTTTCCGTTGTCTCACTTTACAAGTAACAGTAACAATAACATTCAGTAATAAATAGCTACTTTAACTTAAGTTTGACTTACTTCAAATAAATACTAATTTATGATATAGTACAGATATATTTTACAACTACCCGGAACGCAAAGGACTTTTAAACTCCTTTTATAAAATTTTAAACCAACAGCATCTCTCTGAATGAGAAGCGAAATATATTGCTCCACCATTTAATTGTAAAATTGCCTTGGAACTGTCGAAATTTAATTTTGAGTATGCATATACTAATTATAGAATGGAAGATATTAGGTTCTTAAAACTTTTTAAAGCAACCGTATAGTTTTGTAATTAATGAAATGTTACAGCCACCAAAGCACTGACTACGACGCGTGTAGTTCATTAAGAACTCGTCAGATAAACTTCACTTTGTCGATTGTATATAAATCACCTCGTCGGCGTAAAATAATAAAAGACGAACAAATGAGGATGTTATATCGGAATTATTCCGCTTTAAATCATAATTGCTAAAACATCAATTATAAATACGAACGAAGATCGTGCATATAAACAGGCCTTGCCAGGCATTACATCGTAATTAGTGAATGGTACAGACAACAAAGCGCTATGCATTGAGAACTCGTCAGGTAGACTTCGCTTTACCGATTATACGATTATAAATCACCTAGTCGGTATTGATTCATTTTAGTCCATGAGATGGAAGTATAGCATCCTAATTTCTTCTTTATCCAAATCAACACAGACTATATGATTTATATACAATTGACAAAGTGAAGTCTTCCTGATGGTGTTTTAGATGATTGAAATGCGTCTGTACCATCTGGTGTTTTAGATGAATGAAATGCGTCGTAAAAGTGCTTTGTTGACTGTAGCATTTCATTAATCATAAAATTATGTCTGGCAAGGGTCGTTTGTATTGTCGCTATTCACATTGGCAATAGATATTCTAGGCATTGAGATTTAAAACAACATACAGCTCCTGACCACAATATTAGATCAAACTATCTAATATTTATTTAGTATATTCTATGTATATTGGAATTTCCAGTATCTGCTATCGACCCTTTGGCCAATTTTCCTATTGTGGGCAATTTTAATGACATTGTTGTTATTACAATAATTCAGTGTATTTAACACCCGACAGTGTTTCAGTTTATGTTACTGTCACGTGTTTGATGCTGTACAGGTTTTGTTTATATTCATAGTGAATTTATTTGTTTTCATTTTTGATACGATTAGACGATATGGATCGAGCAAAAGGAAAATCCAATGAAAAACAATTAGTATTTCCACTTTGTTGCTAACAGAAAAGTCCTCTCAAAGACAAATTGCACAAATAGAAGAAGTATTACTGTTTTAATCAAAGAAAATGTTCCTGGCATAAGTATCAGATGCTCATTTCATGAATGAAAAAGAATAACTGCATCTCGATCGATATATCGTAAAGTTAGCAAAAGAAAACAGTAAAACGTCAAGTAGAAGTATTGAAAAAAATTCTCTCTGAAAAACAACAAAACCCGCGGGTGCTTGTATGAGGGGGACTTAAGATATATAGACGCCCACTTAAAAGAACAAGACGAACGCCTGCAGTGATGAAAGCTCGTTTTCGATGGGCAAACCCTTACAGAAACTAGAGGACTGAAGGACGGTAAGATAAACTAATAATAATATCTCGAACTACTGTATTATTGCAAAGGCATAATGGAGTAAGGACAATACAAACACGTATTAGAGGATGTTCTGCTCCCATACTTAGATGAACTAGACCTTACCTTATACACTCATTCATGATACTGCCTCTTATAGTTACCTACCTCCAATCGAATTTGTGAATCAGATGTATTTTTTAACGGAGGAATAGTAACCACAATAGAATTGTTCAAATCCATGGTAAAGCTACTACAGATTTTATTTCGATTTTCAGTGTAACAGAATTTAACACTAGGTGATTTCAATGGAACCATTACATTGCCCAGTGAAAACTTTATTTTCTGCGGTAGTGCCGGTTTTATATATTGGTCAATATGATCCCAGTGATAAACGTAGGGTGATCTGTTGATATGTGAATGTAGACTAGAAGTTCCGGTTTGGTCTGTACCATCTTCGGTTATTGTTCCTTCTACGTTTAACGTATGTCGATTTTGTAAACCCATTTCTTCACTAGATAGTTCGAATCTCGCGCAACCATTTTCCAACTAGAAAAATTAAATAAGATATAAAAATGGTTTGTTAGACATAAAAAATTTCCTTTGAAATAAAAAAATACAACTAGACACTAATGAAACGAAATTGACACTTACTCGTTTCACTTTACTTAGAGCTGGCTGAACTTGCCAATAACCTGATTTCACGCTAATTAAGGCAGTTCCCTCTACGTTCTTTCCATAAAAATATTTTTCACATATATTGTAGGAGGCATTTTCCGCAGCTTTGTGTATATTACTAAGCCCATCTAAAGAAACATGAAATCGTGGCAGTGTGTATTTCTTTACTTCAAAAGTAGTGCTTATTCCTTCACCATTAATAAATCACATACCCTGTTGAAATATATAAAATAGAAATAGAAAATTTATCTAAAAGCTGTATGGTTAAATTAAAAAAAAAGCAAAAATTTATTTATGTAAAGATGTAAGTATTGCCGCCGAAAATGGCTGAGTGCAATAGTTGCAGGTTAGCGATACATGGCGAAACCGGGATATATTGCGAAGGAGTATGTGAAAAAGTGCATCATGCCAATAACAAGTGTGCCGGTATTGATAACTATATTGCAGGAATCCTATTAAAGGGAAACTTTGTTCGATTTGTCTCTGATGACTGCATGTAGTTAATACACAAGGTTGATAGGGCGTTAAAAGATATATTATACGATGTAAAAAGGAACAAACGATACTTAGCGAATATAAAAACGAATTTTATGTGTCTCTTAATCAAAACGAAACAGAAATTAAACAATTTTTGCAGGCAATCGAAAGCCGTTATGAAGAAAGGATAAAGAAAACAGATGCAGTACAAAGTTCAAATGAAAACAATACTAAGAAAGTCAAAAGATATGTGGCCAAAAAAGCTGAGAACAAAAACAAAGATATATGCAGTTTTATAGAAGACAACAACAAAATGTATGATGTGATAAAAAAGGCAATTGATAAAACAAGTGTGAAACAAACAAAAATTTCATATTCAGACACTTAAAAAATCACTAGTGATGCCAGATGTAAAAAAAACAAATGCCAATGATTGTTAAATCAAAAGAAAAGCAGGATGGTGAAAAAACAAAAGAGGATTTAAATAAAAAAGTTAATTCAATAAATTTGAAAATAGCAAATGTTGAAAGCTGAAGAAATGGAACAATGGTGAGACAAACTGAAAATGCTGAAGAAAGAAAAAAAGTAGAAAATGCTATAGAAACTAAAATGAGTGAAAAATATGATATAAGGTTACCGAATCCAACAGAATTGAAAGTAAATGTAAATGACATTACCTTCAAATGCAACAAATTATTATATAACTTATTGAAAAAATAAAAAACAGAATACATTTTTAAATGAGAGCAAAATAAAAGTAATGAAGACAAATAATAAATTTTTTTATATAAAAGAAATAATGCGCAAAAAATTTTTTTATAATGTTAAACTATCAATGTAAAAATGATATTGTGATAAAATGTATCCGAGTAAATAAGAAACTGGATTTAGGTTTGGATGAAAATCATTTAATACATGATAAACAGTGTCCAGTCTATCAAAATAAATTAAATATAAAAAGGAAGAAAATGGGTTTCACCGCATAACAATCAAAATATTTAAAAGTGATTTACTCTAATATACAAGGTATTGCAAATAATTTTACACAACTGGAAATACTTGATACACATTGAACTAAAGATATTAGCGAAAAAGAAATCTCATTACAAAATTATAATAATATAAGCGGTGTATCGAACTCGAATCGAACGGGTGGTGTAACTATATAATTTAAAAAACATTGGTCGGTAGTGAAAAACTGTGAAATAATGAAGGATTCTACATATTGGATTTTCTTTTGCTTGGCGAAATATAAAACATAAAGATTGTTATAGCGGCAATATACAGATCACCAAGTAGTCAACCCACTGAATTTTGTGATAAATTTGAAGAAGCACTAAAAGAAATTGGCGAACAGAATTGTGACATTCTAATAACAGGAGATTTTAATTTAGACTGGTCGAAAGACAACAAATTGTAAAGTTTTGTACCAGAGTGACTCAAAATTCGAAAACATTAATTGACTATGTTATCACAAACATTAGAAAGATTTCAGTGCAAATTAGTGACACTAATAAAATGTCGGACCACGAATTAATTGAAATTTTAATTGAAGATGAAAGGGTAAATAAAGAACATTGTGAGAGATATATTGAGCAATTCAAATACAATAAGACAGCATTTAGCAGAGAAATAAATTAAATATTAAAATTTGAAGAAAACAATGATCTTAATGAAAACGTTTTAAATTTTGAAAAGTGTTTTGATATAACAGTACAAAAATTTACGAAAAAAACTAAAAAAGCTAAAGCTAATGATGGCATCAAGTAATAGTGAAGTAGATGCAATGAAAAATGAAAAAGTTCGAATATATCAAATAGCAAAATATATAAATACACCGGAAGCTTGGGCAAATTATAAATCAATAAGAAATTTATATAAAGTCGAAATAGAAAATCAAAAAATAATTATATAAACAATAAAAATCAGTAATGCTACTAACCAAAAACAAATGTGGAGAGAGATGAAAAATTTGGTTCTTAAAGAAAGTCGAACTGAGATAAAGTCTGTGATATTTGATGGAAACGAATGTACAAATAATCAGCTAATAGCTAATAATTTTAACGAATATTTTATTAATAGCGTAAGAGTAATACGGGAAACCATTGAGCATGCGCAATATACGAACTAAATTCGATGAACGGAAAAAATATTTGGGTTTCGGAAAATAACAAGTTCTGAACTTAAAAGCGTTGTAAAAGAAATAAAAAATAAACCAGATTTCAACAAAATGTCAACAAAACTAATAATAGATAATTGACATTCAACGGATGAAATCTTGCGAAAAATAATAAATACATCGTTCAGAACAGGAATATTTCCTGAAAGTTGGAAGGAGTCAATGGTGTCACCGATAGAGAAAGTATCAAAAACAAACAAATGTGAGGAGTTTAGACCAATAAACATGCTAAAAACGTGTGAAAAAATATTAGAAAAAGTTGTAAAAAATCAACTAGAAACGATTTTGAGAAAAATCTATTATTGTCCAAGTACCAGTCAGGATTTCGTAAATGTTATTCGTGTGAAACAACAGTTAATTATGTAATAAATGAATGGAAATATATCGGAAAAAACAAAAAAATAATGGCTTTATTCCTGTACTTTAAAAGAGCTTTTGAAAAAATAGACAGAAATTTGATTATACAAAAACTCTATATGTACGGAATAAAAGATGTTGAATTGGAGTGGTTTAAATCATATTTAAAAGACAGACAACACATAACAAAAGTGAATGGAACCCTATCGAACGTTTTGAAAAATGACTTTGGTGTTCCTCAAGGATCAATATTAGGTGCTCTACTTTTTATAATATATACAAATGAAGTGACAAATATTGTTCAAAATGTAAAATAGTATTATATGCGGATGATACTTTAATATACGCAGAAGGAGAATCTGAAAGTGAATGTAGAGATAAATTAAAATATGATATATAAATATTAACGAATGGTTAAAAATGAACAAACTGAAACTAAGCGAAAGTAAAACTAAATTAATAGAAATTAACATGATTAGTGAAAGAGATTTTGAAATTAATAACAAAATAATAGAAAAAGTTGAAAAAATAAAATATCTCGGATTCATATTTGATAAAGGTTTTCTCTGGAATCAGAGTACGTGCATATTGTTTATTCTCTATATTTTATTAAATTCTGTGCTATTTTATTGCGATTTAATTAGTGTATTATATACCATCTTGTAGTGTTTTTCACAATCTATCTAGTGACAGTGGTTGTGATGGCATACTGCTGCTCTGCTGACTACTGTTAGCGTGGTAAGTGGTCTGTTTTCTGTGTGCAAATGCTTTTTTTTTCTTTTTTGTGTTTGCAATTTTTGCCGGATCTTTTTCTCAGTTCACATATTTTTGCCATATACAAGTTCATCCGCAATATTTGAACTATTATTTTTAATTATTGTTGAAGCTTTCCTCTGTCTCTGCTGCTGATCCTTGCCGTTGCCTACTAACCTTTGTGTTGTCTGTAGTGAAGTCCCTGCGATAGGCAGCGCTAGGGTGAAATTTGTGTCCCTGTCTAATCCTATAATTCATACAGCTTAATAATGAATCCGATAAAGTGTTCTTGTTGCGGTGCCACTGTAGAAGCTCACAGGTCAGTTAATTGCGTTATTTGTAAAAAATCTTTCAAAATTGATTGTGTTGATTTATCAAATGCTGAAGCTCGTAAGATACGCTCCAATTCTGGTCTTGCTTGGAGTTGCAAACTGTGTTTGCAGCTTGGTAGTGATTTAAACAGTTTAAGGGCTTCCATTGTCGCGTTACGGGAGGAAATTAAAGTGCTTAAAGATTTTGTTCAACAAGCCCCTCCTCCTTCTACTGCTATATCTGCAATTGACATGGAAAAGATTGTGCAGGAGGTAGCTGAGCGTGAGCGGCGCAAGGTTAACATAATTATTTTTGGTTGTAAGGAGACTACTTGTGCAAGAGATGGGGAACAGACTGATAGAGATGGTATTGCGGTAAAAGACATCCTCTCTAGTGTTGGTTAAATGAAGGCAGTATAAAACTCAATAGATTAGGTAAATTTCACGCCAGCAATACTGAACGTTGTCGTCCGATAGAAGTTCAGCTGTCCTCGGAGTCTGCTGTTCGTACCGTCCTGAATAATGCTAGAAAATTAAAGGCTGTTAATCAGTGGAATAATATTACTATCTCTCGTGATCGAACTGAAATGCAAAGGGAGGTGTATAGGGGAGTTCGTGGGGAGCTAGAGGAGCGTATAGCAAATGGTGAAACTAATTTAAAAATAAAATATAAAAATGGTATACCTCAAGTTGTCAAACCTTTAAACTAAATGTGCCCAACAGCTTTTCTGACATAAAAATATACTATCAGAATGTACGTGGTTTGCGCTCTAAAACCCAAACGTTTTATACCAACATATGTGAACTGTTTTATGACATAGTTTTGATATCTGAAACTTGGTTAAATGCGAGTTTTAATAGTGCTGAACTGTTTCCTTCATGTTATAATATTGTACGGTCTGACAGACGTTTTTCTCTGTTGGGTCGATCCACTGGTGGTGGTGTACTAGTTGCTTTGTCAGATAGAATAATATATGAAATATTAGATAACGCTTTCCTTGACATACTTGCGCCTCCAATTGACCTACTTGTTTGTAAATGCCAACTGAACACTTTTACTTTCTGTATTGCTGTAGTATATATTCCTCCGGATACTGCGATCGATATTTTCGAAAAATTTTTCGAAGCTCTTGAAATATTTTTTCTCAATAAACTTGTCTTATTTGTTGGTGATTTTAATTTACCATTTTTTATATCTGATCGAACATCTTCCTGCTCTAGAGCTTCTACGCTGCGAAGTTTTTGCAGTGCCTTGAATTTCAAGCAGTATAACACTATTGCTAATTTGGATGGTCGTTTTCTGGATTTGATTTTCTCTAACCTGGATAGTATGATAACGGTCACTCGTGACGATATGGCACTTGTCCAGGAAGATCTCTATCATCCGGCTCTACTTATTGATGTTGAGTCTTCATCTATTACAAAACCCGCTCAGTTTCCCTCCTCGAGTGATACTCGTTATAACTTTCGCCGAGCAAATCTTCAGACGCTGTACAGCGATTTGGCGAATGTTGACTGGTCTTTCCTTGATTGCTATACACATGTTGATCTTGCTGTTACCTCATTTTACAAGATGATCTATAATATTTTTGATAGATCTGTACCAAGATACTCTCCGTCTGCAGCACTTTCATATCCACCTTGGTTTAATAATTTAATTAAGAACAACCTGAAAATGAAAGATTATTACCATCGCAAATGGAAATCTACAAGGAATTCTTTATATTATAGTGAATTTAAGAGATTGAGAAAGGCAACTAAGGCATTGATTTCGAGCACTTATAGGACTTACATGACTAAAATTGAAAGCACTCTTAGGACAAATCCTAGCGAGCTGTGGTCCTTTATTCGACTAAGACAGGGTGCAACGCGGATACCTGGAGAAGTTTTTTGTAACGAACAACATTTTGACGATCCCATGGACATTGTAAATGCCTTTGCGGCCATTTTTGCTAATACCTATGATACTACAAAACAAGGTTTTACTTATCAGAAGGTAGGCTTTGATCTTCCATCGTTTAATGTGCATCCAATATCTGACACTATCTTGATTAATATGATGTCTAGCTTAACCACTAAGTTCACGTCTGGTGATGACTCAGTCCCAAGCTTTCTTGTTAGGGATGCAAAACATGTTCTCGCTGCTCCATTAAAAAAAATAATTAACTTATCTATTTCTACTTCAACCTTTCCCGAATTATGGAAACGTGCGAGAATTACACCCGTACTCAAGAGAGGAGACAAACGCCAAACGTCAAACTATCGCCCAATTTCAATTCTTTAAAATTTTGCAAAGGTATTTGAGCAGTATCTTTACAACTGCATTTTTAGTAATGTTAAGTCATATATCTCTCCAAGGCAGCATGGCTTCTTCCCTGGACGCTCTACTGTGACGAATCTTGTGAGTTTCACTCAATATGTCAGTGAGATCCTAGACAATCAGGGACAAGTAGATGTAATTTATACAGACCTCTCTCGTGCATTTGATACCATACACCACGACATTCTTCTGGGTAAACTTCGTGGTTTCGGTCTTGCGCCTTCCCTACTTGCTCTCGTAAAGTCATACCTGAATAGCAGAACTAATTATGTGTTTTATAATGGTTTCAAATCTTATGAATTTATCTCGACATCAGGTGTACCTCAAGGATCGAATTTAGGACCACTGCTGTTTTCCATATATATTAATGATCTACTCGTGGGTTTGCGTTGCCCTGCATTGGGATATGCTGATGATGTAAAATTGTTCTTTGAGATATCTAGTATTGACGATGTTGTTTATTTTCAGAAAAGTATCGATTTCCTTGTTCGATGGTTGAAGGATAACAAGCTAGTGTTGAATGTTAATAAGTGCTGCTTTGTATCTTTCACTCGTAAAATTGCGCCTTTCGCTTCTTCGTATCTCATTGATGGTCATATGCTCGTAGGTTGTAACAAAATTAAAGATCTTGGAATCACATTTGATGGCTGTTTGAGCTTCAACGCACATATCGAGAATATTTGCCTGTCTGCTTCTGCTGTGCTGAGTTTTATTATGAGAGCGTCCAAACATTTTAATTGTACAATGTTAATCAAGACTTTGTACTTCGCTTTAGTGGTGCCTAAGCTGGAGTATGCATCGGTGGTCTGGTATCCATACTACAGCATCCAGAAGTATTTTGTGGATCGTATACAGGGGCGCTTTTTGCGATTCCTAAGTTTCAAATCTAGTGGTATGTATCCGGATTGGGGTATGGAATACTCAGCACTGTTGCAGCAACATGATGTGCTAACTTTGTCGCATCGTAGATCTGTCCATAGTGCGCGATTTCTCTTCAAACTAATCAATAATGAGATTGATTGTTCCGATCTACTAGCCAGTGTGAGTTTTTGTGTTCCTCGTGCGTCGTCCCGCTGTGTGCCTACCTTCACTTATGGTACCCCAAGAACCAATCTACGGTGGAGGACTCCATTAGTTCATATGTCTAGGAACGCCGACGTTATTTACAGTGACATTTTCAATGGAACTGTTATGTAACTTATATGTATAAGTATATCTATGTACCTTTTTCTTTCTTTTTTTTATTATTCTTATTTTGTATGATAGTTTATGCACGTAATCTATTTTGTCCTGTAAGTGGGTTCTACCTGTTGGGCAATAAACGTTATTATTATTACTATTATAAAGAATTAAAACTTAAAGATCATATTGATTATATCTGCAAAAAAATTGGTAAAAAATTGGGCTTTTTAAAAGGATAAGAAAAAAACTTTCAATAACAACCGCAATAAATATATATAACACCAGTATTAAACCCCACTTTGAATTTTGTTCAACTATAATATACACATGCTGCCTAGAATCACAAATTGAGAGAATGCAAACTACAAAACAAAGCCATGAGATGTATTTTAAAATGCAACCACTATACAGCTATATCAGTAATGCTTAATTCACTGCAATGGTTAAATATTAAACAGAGGTTAGAAATGAATACCATATGCTTTGCGTAGAAAATGAAGATGGGAAATGCGCCAGAGTATCTTTGTGAAAACATCAGATATGTGGGTGAGGTACAGCCGTATGAGCTTAGAAACGCCGAAAACTTTAGACTACAAAGAACAATGTCGACAGCAATGCAGCGTTCATTATTCTATAAGGGACTTAAATTGTATAATGGAATCTCAAATGAGTTAAAAACTCAAAGCAATTATTTATATTTTTAAAAGACAATGTGTTCATCTTGTTAAAATCTTGTTGAAATCAACTAAGAGTTTTAATTTTAAATTCATAAAATTCTATCTTTTTTGTAAAATTTTTATTATAATGCAAGTTTTAAAAGTATTTAAAATACTAATCAAGATCAAATCAATCAATCAATCAATATAGTGGATTTTTTAAACCTACGAATAAGAAACCAATCAGTCCTTGCAATTTATAGCGCGAAGGCATAAATTTCAAAATTTTTTAACAAATGCCATTTTTCACAAATGGTGTTTTGTGAAATTAGTTTTAATAATATTTTCTATGTTTTTTATGAGTTTTCTCAGTGCTTCTTCATTGATTACAATATTTAATTCGTTTCATCGACATCTTGACATAGAGTTTTTTCGAGCTATTTTCTGTTCTTCTGCTTTTCTTCTATGTGCTTATGTTCACCAACAATTCATTATAATACTAATATATTACGAATATCCGCCCTTATTATTGGGTGGATGTTGGTGATGAAGAGCAGTTTAAATATGTGAAAACAAAACTCAGTTGACAATCGAAAAAATATGCTTTTATGCTTTACGATTTACATAAAATGTCTGTTACCTACCTCAGGAATATCTGTAGCTAGTTGAAATTCAATTTGGGCCAAGCCTGTATTTGTGGTAATATTATACCATTTTTTTACAATCGTTCTAGAAGGATACGGACTTTCAATTTGCAGATATGCTATCTATAAAGAGTAGTTAGCGATATATCGTCAAATTTCATTATACATATACCTTGTAGTCCTTCAAGAGTTTTAATTTAAAATTCAGAGTTAAAAATCTAATCTTTACAGTATCTCCCATTTTATAAACGCCTCTATCGGTTTCCACGAAAAGTTTAACATCATTCACTATTATTCTCACGTTTTCCTTACCAGCAAATTTAATATTTTGATCGTCTGTTTCTATTTCGACATTGATTTGAGTTGAGAAATGATAATCGCCACTTTTATTTTTCTCAGGAACTATTATTTTCCCACACGAAAAACCTGAAATGTAATAACAGCCGGATAAGAATGGGATATTGATTCTTCACTATAACTGGAGTCTAATTATTTTGCGCATTACATATATGAAACATAACAATTACATAAATCGAAATTTTAAATAAAATATATAAACTTGTATGTATGTAATGTATGGCGACGAGGCTGCATGGTATTGAAATATTGATCCAAACAGTTTCAGTGGAGTCGTGAATCAATAGAAAAGGATCCACCGTCTTTTGGAACCAAATTGGAATAATTCTTGTTGAACGCATGTCTAAAGACTACAATATTAGCAGTTACCTATAGTAATACGTTATGAAAATTAGGTACGGCTATTTCTCAAAAATACCCTTTCTTCATACGACGCGTTCACAAAACATTTTTCGCAGATACAATTTCTTTGAGCTGAACCACCACCATATATAGTCTGGATTCGGCTCCATCCGACTTCTTACTTAGAGATTTGGAAACACCTCAAACGTTATTTTGCAGGCGAGTACTAATTGAGAGAGAACATTGATGCCTATTTTTTTGAAAACCAACAGAAAGCATTCTTTCCGATGGGATAAATTTGCTGTAGGGCAGGTAGCGCAAGTGTGTTGAAATTAAGAGAGACTACATACTTTTTTTTTATTTGGTAGCAAATGTCTTTTAGTTTCCATCGCACATAGTTAAGTACATAAATTTCACACTATTACGTAAAATGTAATTTTTCTTAATGGAGTTAATATAATTGTAAAAATACTCGGAAATTACTACAATAAAAAATATCTGTCAACAATAAAACATTACAGCGATGAGAGTCGCCCAATATTTTACCTAGACGAAACATGGTTGAATGAGGAATACACAAAGGAAAAAGTTTGGATTGATGTAAGTATAGCAACTGCACGACAAGCTTTTATTAAAGGATTACCCACAGGATTAAGAAGCCTTAGTGGTAAAGGCCGGCAATTAATAATACTCCGCATAGGATCTGAATTCGGATTTGTGGAGGATGCTTTTCGAAAGTAGAAAAACAGCAGACTACCAGGATGAAATGAATGGTATTATTTTTGAGGAATGGTTTGAACAAGTATTTCCTAGGTTGCCAGATAATGCTGTTATCATAATGGACAATGCGTCATATCATTCACGCAGAGTGTAAAGTCTTCTAACTTCTTCGTGTAGGAAAGCTGCAATCCAAGGTTGGTTACGTTCGAAAAATATCAAGTATAATGCAGAAATGTTATGTGCTGAATTATTGCATTTAGTATGTCTTCATAAGGAACAATATATTATATGTATATGTAACTGATCAAATGGCAGCTGCTGCAAATAAAACTGGAATGAGGTTACCACCATATCATTGTGAACTCTATCCAATTGAAATGATTTGTGCACAAATAAAAAGTGAAGTTGCTTCAAAAGATACTACATTCAAAATGTCACATGTACGAGAACTTTTGATGGAAGCAATTACAAATGTTACAATGGATAATTGAAAGAATTGTGTCAACCATGTTATTAAAGTAGAAAAATTAATGTGGAACTTAGATGGGTTAATGGATGATATTGTGGAACCATTTATTATTTGTTTTGGAAACAGTGACAGTACTGCTAATGTTTCTATATCTATATTCTTTGTTGTATTTATTATGGACTATAATATTATTTAAGTATAAATTATACGGTCCTTGCCACTTCCTACATCCTATCTTTAAATTCGTTTCTCTAGTGCAGCTAGTAAAAATTCGAAATATAAAACGCGGCCCTACATCGAACGTCAACATCAACTCATTTATAACCAAACTTTAACAAGTTACTCAGTTCAGAACGTACTTAAGTAATGAATTTATATAAATACACAGAGTTTTATGCAGTTTTTAATGTATTCGTAAATACATTTTAGATGTAATGTTTTTTTAAAGACAATAACATGCCAAACTATAAGTATTAAGTTTTATTTATTTTGCATTGGTTTTAAAACACAAATTTTCGTTTTACTATTTTTTCTGCTGTACTTCCTTTCAGGACTTTTGCGCATTTTTATAGGGACTGCACATTTTACTGTTTCAAACTAATAGAGCTGTTTGACATTTATTTTCTCTAATATACTTTTATTTCACCAGGTTTATATTTATATACACATCTCCTATATTACTGGTTTGCATTCGAAAAACCTCAAATCAGTATAAAAATGGTAAATAGATATGTAAAAATACTATCTTGGTAAAAATACTGTAATTAGTACGGAAAAAGTGAATAAATTTACTTCATACAAATTTATGAGGTTTAACATGCGAGAAAATTCATACAAATTCAATGGCAACTTTCGACGATATTGTTTTATCATTTCAACTTACGTATGTAAATACAAACGTGGATAATTATAGAGAAAATTATAGAGTATACTTTAGGAAATTCAGATAGAGTGAAGAAACTTTTGGATAATGGTGGATGCCACGTTTTCATTAGAAAATTGGCGAACCTGTAGATACAGCGTTAGTTAGTTGCAAACAAGTGTCAATTAATGTATTAGTAAATATTTAATAAACTTTCTATGTATAAGCTTAAATAAAAATTTAATATATGGTTCCGGATGGTATATACTTCTATAAATATATAATTAAGTTCTTTACGATGGGAAATGAATGAAAACTATTATTTTCTGCTACGCCATCGTTAACTAAAATCAGAGAAATTAATTATTATTATTTAAATTAAAACTCGAACGTCTATCTGCCGTATTTCTATTTCTTATACTGCCTGGTAGCCTAATTGGTATGGCAACCGTCTAGAAATAGATAAATGACCCGAAAACCTGAATAAGTGTAATGACAGCCAACACCTCTCTTGAAACCATTAATTATTAATTAAAATCAGTACAACTGTGCAAACAAGGCAGAAACGAACGATAGACAACATACAACTGCCGAAGCATGTACTCCCACCATGATCCCCCTCCCAACTCTAATTAATCGAAACAACAGCGACGGCGGATCGTATAAAAGCAGGAGCGCCGATAGCCAAGTGCATTCACCTGTTTCAAGTTGTACGAGAGCTATGAGAAGATGAGTGTGATCTCATTGAAAGGTCACCAGAACATTGTTGCTAGGGAACGGTAAGATACCCGAAAAGCCAACGAGTTGTTTTATGTTAGGTCTCCAAGTGGAAGAAATGCGTAAACAGTCATTCCTAGTATCCAAGCTGTTTCTTCGTTTTTCAATCTCTATTGCCTCTCTGTATGTTCTTACTCGGGAATTTTCTATAGATGCTATTGTCCTTGTATTTTGGAAATCTTTTGAACGTACTGTTATGATGACATGTTGTGCTAGTGTCGGACATAGTAGTTTCGTTTCGTACGTCCACAGCATGTTCCTGCATGCGTGCTGAGATTCTGCAATTGGTTTGGCCTATGTAGGTACCGTGACATTCCTTACAAGGTATTTCATACACGCCTTAATTTTCGCACTTTATTTTGTTCTTCTTCTTCTTCTACAACCAAAATATAAAATAAAAAAAAAAAAAAATAAAATAGCAATCTGGAATGCAAACGGCCTACAACAACATGTAAGAGAACTTAAGACATTCATACACGTACAAAACATTGACATAATGCACGCCAACAAAAAAGAACATTTCCAGGCATACTTCAACACTCTCGGTAATAAATTTATTTCCGGGGGAGACTACAACGCCAGACACCCAATGTGGGGCTCAAGATTGACAACCCCAAAAGGCAGAGAGCTAGTCAAAGCCATGGAAACAAACAATCTACAACAAATATCTACTGGCGAACCAACGTACTGGCCTTCAGATAAAAACAAAATCCCGGATGCCATAGACTTCTGCGTCACGAAAGGCATTGACATCAAAAAATGTAAAGCCGAATCATGTTTTGACTTATCATCCGACCACTCACCGGTGATAGTAACAATTCACGCAGAAATCTTAAACGAAGAAAAACAACCCACACTGCATAACAACAGGACTAATTGGTTGCAATTCGGAGAAAAACTGGACAGCCTGATCTCTCTAAATCTGCCTCTAAAATCTGAGCTTGACATAGACACAGCAGTATTGACCTTAACAAAACATATACAACATGCAGCCTGGTACGCGTCTCCTGATTGTGTGTCACCTCCAAAACAAAACGGCGTCTCCTCCACAATTAAAGAGAAAATCGCAGAGAAAAGGCAGCTACGAAAAAACTGGCAACGAGCAAGAACGGATGGAAATAAGAGAAAGCTTAATAAAGCAACGAATTAACTAAAAAAACTAATTAATGAAGAACATAATCAAGGGATCCAAGAATACCTAGAAAGACTTACTCCAACTGAGACAACAGACTATTCGCTCTGGAAAGCCACAAAGAAACTCAAAAGGACCCAACTACCAAACCCACCCATTAAAAATGACGACAGCAATTGGGCCAGGAATGATAAAGAAAAAGCTGATATCTTCGGCAAACACCTCAATAACGTTTTTCAGCCATTTCCTTCTGAACTATCGACAGAAGAAGATAAAGAACTAACCGACTTTTTAAATGCACCATTTCAAATGGAATTACCTCATAACAAATTTAAGGTTAGTCAAGTAAGACAAACAATACTGAATGAAATCAACATCAGAAAAGCACCTGGATTTGACCTAATATCTGGAAAGATTCTTCAAGAACTCTCGGACAAGTGTATAAAACTCATTACTTTCATATTCAATGCAATTCTGCGTCTAAACTACTTCCCCAGTTCCTGGAAAGTGGCCCAAATCATTATGATACTCAAACCTGGAAAAAAGCCTGAACAGGTGTGTTCCTACAGGCCGATAAGCCTATTGCCTATGCTCAGCAAAGTTTTCGAGAAGTTGTATGCTAAAAGATTAAAAAAACTAATAGACGAAAAGAAAATAATTCCAGATCACCAGTTCGGATTCCGTAATAAGCACGGAACAATAGAGCAAGTACATAGACTAGTCAACCAAATAAACAAAGACTTAAACGGCAGAAGATACTGATCAGCTGCTTTTCTTGACATTACTCAAGCTTTCGACAAGGTATGGCATACAGGATTACAAGTCAAACTAAAGAAGCTCCTACCTTATCCTCACTTCCTCCTGTTAAAATCCTACCTGACAGATAGACATTTCCTAGTGAAACAAAGAAACGAATATACTGAGATTCATCCTATAAACTCTGGCGTTCCCCAAGGGAGCGTCCTTGGCCCAACACTCTATCTCTTATTCACAGCAGATTTACCAACAACAAGAACCACCATGGTGGCTACATATGCAGACGATACTGCTATACTGGCTTCCCACACCGACCCAACATCAGCCTCCAGAAATCTTCAAAAAAACCTAAACATGATTCAGAACTGGCTAAAAAAATGGCGCATAAAGGTTAATGAAACTAAATCTCAGCATGTAACATTTACATTGCGTAGAGAAACATGTCCTCCTATATATATTAACAACTGCAAACTAAACACAAGACCGCCGCCTTACTTGGAAAAAACATATAGATGCCAACTTGGATGAAATTAAGCCATATGTACTGGCTTATTGGCCGCAGATCAAAACTGTCAATAGATAATAAGGTACTACTGTACAACTATATCCTTAAACCCATCTGGACCTATGGAATTCAGCTGTGGGGCACCGCCAGTATAAGCAATATAAACATATTACAAAGGTTCCAAAACAAGGTGCTACGTGCCATCGTTGTTGCGCCTTATTACGTTTCCAACGAGGTGATTCAGCATGACATCCCCCTAGAATCGGTCAAGGAAACCATACATCGTTTTAGTGCGAGATACAGTGACCGAATGTTAGTGCACCCTAATATTTTGGCCAGACAGTTAAATGTGCGCGATGTCAATGAGGTGACTGAAACGACTATTGCCATACAACCTGTCTACAGGACCCAGACAATAATACTAAGTACATTTAGACTAGGAAGTAGATTTAACATAATTTAGAATTTTACTTAAAGGAGATCACTCACGGGAGTGATACTCTACAAGTCCTTTATATCAGTCATATCAAACGCTTATTGCCATCTAGGCAGATTGCAGTTTCCACTAGGAGTTAAAAACAAAAAAATTTTGTTCTTCGTATTTCTTAGCATTGATGCTATGGCATGGTAGCTTTAAAAACAGGTTTAATGTTCCGGTGTCAAAGTATATGCCTTATTTTGTCCGTTGTACCTTTTATATAGGCTAAGACTGCTGTAGATGACCATGTGTTATCATCTTCGAAACTTTGACTTTCCATTCAGATATCTGTTGGTGTGTGTTGCTTTCATGTAAACTGTGTGGGCTATTGTTCCGTTGGATTCCTTAATCGGGAGAACATCTAGGGAAGGTAATCTATTCCTATTTTCTCTTTCCATCGTAAATTTTATGTTATCGTGGTAATTGTTTAGATGTTGCAAAAACTTATACAACTCGCCTTGTCCGTGGGACCAGATGACAAACGTGTCGTCAAAATATCGAAGTCATAATTTGGGTTTTAGCACCGAAGCCGTAATTGCACTTTCCTCTAAGTGAGTCAGGAAGATGTTAGCTAATACGGGTGATAATGGTGAACCCATCGTTGCGCCTAAACGTTGCTTACAGGTTTGGCCGTTGAATCGGAGGTACGTATTATCCAGGCAAACTTGTGTCAATTTCATCAAATCCTCAGTGGCTAATTCTTTTGTTTTTAAAACCTATAGTGGTTCGGAAACCGGTATGTTGTTGAACAGAGATACGATGTTAAAACTTACGAAGACATTATTCGCATCTAACACCACATCTTGTAGTTTTTCTATTAGGTGGCTTGAGTTACGGACGTATGATGTAGCTTCTTCTGCGTGTTGAATAGCTTCAAATGTAGATGAAGTACTCTTGTACTGATTTCATCCAGCTTCTGACGTGTGGTGTAGATAGCATGTCTTAACAGGGCCAAGCCCGTCTTGTAAAGATTTTCTCTACCGAGTTCGAATGGCTGTGGTATTTCAGTTTGGCAAATCAGCAACGAAGAAATGTTAAATCACATAGTTGTTTGCCGCTCTTTGTCTGCAGCTTCTCATATTGTCTACACTCATGGCAAATATCCTCCCCGTAGAGGTACACTATGTTCGAACGAAGGTACTCGCGATTGCAAGTATGGATAATATTAGATTCTCGGGCTCCTCGAGATGTTGGACAGAAGTTCTCGTAAGAATCGACATCTCAACGTTTCGATGACATCTTAATCATCTTCAAGAATTGTTTCGTAGTGAATCGTCAGCCTGAAACTAGCTGTGACTGCTTCTCCCGCTGCTTTATATACTGACTCCTCGTAACTCTTCGGGTTACCTCGATTTTGGTTCCGATGTAATGTGATTTTAATGAGTTTTTATTGCGTTCTGGAAAAATCCGTCCAAGTTTAATGGGATTATAATTAGGTATGATTACTTCTAATGGGTTGTTTGTTTGCGAATATTAGACAGGATTGTTTTATGATAGATCTCCGGGCGAAAGATTTTTATATTTTATCAGTTTCATAAGTTTGTGTTAGTGTTTAGTTTTAGAGATCTGATAAGGAAAGTACTAGGATCTTCCTCTTAAAAATAAAAAATTTTAGTTACAACTGTCGAATTGACATATTCTACATATTAATTTACATAACATACATATTTATTATTATAATTGTGTCAATTTGACATTTGGATAGTTCGTTAATTTTTTTCGATGTAATGATAGATCGCCTCTTCGTAGTGCTTCTTGGGTAACACTAAATATCTATCATCAACGGATACCAAACCAGCTATTTTAGCTATCCTGACTAGCAATACGATACATATAGAAATACATATACATACGTGGATGGAGAACGTACTCCCAAATGCTAATGGCGCTTGTCTGTGCAAATTGTCAAGGCATATTGAACCGTCCTTATAAATCGAAAAGCGATGTCCTCTCAAAGATGTTTGTAGAGCATAATATTGACGTCGTAACCGTTCAAGAAGCACACGCCAACTCGGAAGCTGACCTGCTCAAGCGTGGCAACATTTCAGGATATCATACAATCGGAAAAACTTTCAATGATATATATGGCACTACAACGTATGTTCGCAATGATATACAGAAAACTCAATTAGTCGTCAGCGCTTATGACAACAATATATTTACTATCACGACCATCGTAAACGACATACGTATCTTAAATATCTATAAACTTCCTTCTGTTTCATGGCCAGCAAATGTGCTGCACATCGAAGACCCGCAACCTTCATTGTATATTTTTAACTTCAATAGCACAAATTATAGGGCTATGAGAACAATTATGAGAACGGCGAACAACTTGCAGAATGGGCCAAAATCAACAACATTCATTCGATCATCTTGACTTCACCCGGTCGAGTAGCAAAACATTAGGATTATTCCGTAAACTAGGTAGCTCTAAGAGAAACAAGCGTCTTGATGGCACAGACGCACCTCTAAATTATTGCCAATAGAGTAATTAGCGTACCTTGGCTCCTTCGGATAAAGTATACTCTAAAACAATAAAGTAAAGCTATAAACTGAAGCACTTTCAATTAACTGCTCCAACATCGTCAGAATACTCACTGCCTTTTTCCGTAGATGAAATGAACACTGCACTCGAAAATACGACTTTTACATCTGGTACGTAGACTTCCGCGATCGTGGTCCATGCTATCTGTTTCTGGGCTTCCGGGCTGGAACCGCGTCACTTGTATATCTGCCGACGTTTCTTATCCATTTATATGGGACATCTTCAGAGCACAAACTACTGCACTGAAACTGGTGTAAGTCGATGGTGTACGGGTTTATATATTCGTAATGGGTCATAGGTCGGTGGAGCGTTACGGATGGTTTACTAGGACATTCAGTTTACCGCAAACCCACACACACTGACTGGTATCTTAATGCCCACTCCCATCATCATCCCGCCCAGAAACAGGGCGTTATCAATTCCTTAGTCAAAAGTGCATTCTCTATCCCAGAAATTAAGTCATGTTACCAAAGCTCTTATAAATAATAATTTCTCCAACCATAATATAATATTCAACGAACCATAGATCGACATCTTAATCCCAAAATCCCGCAATACACAGCTTACATCAGCTCTCCCCATCTCTAAAGCCCACCTACCATATATACAAGGTGTTACTGACCGCATCAGTAGGGTTCTTCTCAAAAACAACATCAAAACCATCTTCAAACCCCATTCCAAATTATCTGACCCTTTTTCCGTAAAAGACCATGTTTCTTTAGAATCAGCTGGTGTGTTCAGGATTCCTTGCTCATGCGGCAGTGTATATATTGGTGAAACAAAGCGGTCTGTCGGCACTCGTGTTTCTGAACATGAGCGTTGTACTAGGTTGCGGCGCATAGCCGGTTCTGTACTTGCCGAGCATAGGCTGGAAATCGGGCGCCATATCCAATTTAATTCGACCAAGATCCTATCCCGCACTAACCATTACTATATAACCTTAACCGCGATGATGGCTACCCCCTACACAACGCCTGGCAATCCTGCAACTCCAAACTACCCAACCGCAACCGTAACGCTCCACTGACCCATGATCCATTACCCATATATAAATCCGTCCACCATCGACTGCCCTGAAGATGTCCCATTCAAATGGGTACGAAACGTTGGCAGATATACAAGTGACGCGGTTCCAGCCCGGAAGCCCAGAAGCAGATAACGACTTGTGCATCTTTGAACGAGGAGTATTACTTCCAGAAATCAAACGAACCAAAACAATATGAATATTAAAATCCGGTAAAAACAGTCAACTAGTTCCAAGGTACCGCTCTATTGTTCTTCCTAATATATGCTATCAACTGTTAAAACGACTTGATAATATCTTCAATACCCATAATACAGACAGGATTCTGAATTGGCCTTGGCTGTATTGACCAAGTGCTATTCTCACAATGAATATATAAGCTGGTTTTGAAAAAGAATTTAAAACGGTGGTAATATTCGCGAATCTCACTGCCGTATATGACACCGTATGGAGAGAAGAGCTTATCTACAAATGCTTAAAATTATGTCCTGCCTTCAGAGTGTCCTTTAATAAACAATCTTCTTACTAATAGATTATTTCTCAAGTACATATGAAAACTAAGAAAAAGCGATGTTAGAAGATTGAATAATAGACTTCCGCAGGGCTGTTTTATTTAATGTATATATCGCAGTCTAGAAAATTTGGATATGATGATTATTTATCTGGCTTTTACATGTCAAGTTAGATGCAAAGAAAGTTTAGAACAAACTATGAATGGAGATCTAGTTAAACTGAGCGAGTTTTTTAAGAAGTTGAGACTATACTGATAAAATAGAAGCATGCTACTTTCATCTAACAAATCAACGTACAAGAAATGACTTAAAAATAATTTTCAATAGCATATCTCTCGAACATAATCCCAAATATTTGGAGTAAATATGATGATAACATACAACATAATTACGTGCAAGACTCAGAACGAATAACAATATAATGACCAAGCTTGCCTTCTCAAGCTATACCAATGCACTTTACGAACCACAGAACTACCTTTAATATACTCGTTGGTAGAGTACCGCGCAGCAATTTGGCTAAATAGCTCACATGTCTCCAAAAATTAACACCCAGTTAAATCAAACTAAACGCATTGAAACAAGAGCTTATAAAGTTGGTTCCTTGTCCTAAGTAATATCCATTCGACACCCGACGATCCTTAACCTTACTAGGGAATGGCCACAAAATTATATTTAATGATAAATTACCAAACTATGAAGAGTTACGTTATTAATGAGGGTCGACTACGATCGAAATCGAGATCACTCCTCTATAGAACAGTCAGTGAATTTACAAACAACTAAAATGCTGTTGAGTAATGGGCTGAAAAGTGAAGGTTTCCAACCAGAAAATTCAGGAAAATTTGAAACTTCGTATGTGAGTACCCTAGTGCATGCCAAACTATTTGTGTTAGGACTGTCAATTGCCAAGGCAGATTATTCAGCATCTAGTCACAGACTGTCCACATCGTGCCTATCTAGAAGACCCTCAGAACTTTGTACTATTTGCTGTTAAATATGGATGTATAGTTTATTATACAGGCAATTTTGCCCTGTATTCCATATGTATTCTACTGACATTTTACACTCTGTATCGCATTGAAAAGAATCCATACGCTAAATAAACAAATAAGTAAAATGTTTTCTTTTACTCTGCATTTATAAGTTCTTTAAAATTTAAATCCGATATGGGTAAAACAGGCGATGTGCCGCTCGAGAAAATACATGAATCAGGGTTCTTTTGGTAGCAAAAAGGTATCCGCAGTGTGCAATAATATGATAATGAAAGTGAAGAGTTTAAGCATATCAAGACAAACTGTTCGAAGAAGTTTATACGAGACTAGAATAAGTGTAGGCGTCTGCTAAAAAAATCAAATTAACAAAATATCTGAGAAAGTACAGTAGAATTTTGCCAACCTACAACTAATAAACATCAATTCAAAATATTTTAATTCAAGTTTATGTATTTAGGAAAATTGTTACAAAATTTCAATGTTTTAGATTTTTCATGTCTTCGTTAGTGACGAATCAAAAAGTAGAGGCGTTAACAGAACACAACGTGGGAAGATTACAATTTAACCATTCCGAAGAAGAATGTACCGCAAAAACAGTGAAATATTCTCCATCCGTGATAATATGTACTGCAGCAGAGGATCGAGGAACATCTTACTTTATCGAAGCTACGATGAATCAAAGTCGATATAAAAAAAAGTCATTAGTGAGTGCTTAATACCTTACATTGATACTCCCGATATGAATCCTATTGAAAATGTGTGGAATATTTTAAGAAATATCATAGCATTACGAAGCTATGCCAGAAAGCAAAATTTGATTGAGAACGTTGAAGACGCTTGGCGAAATAGTGGTCAAATTAGAAACAGTATAACTGCGGCAATAGATAGTATTCTGAAAAAAATTCTCTAGCCTGGTGGCTTCTCTTATTAAAGCAAAAGGGTATATATGAAATACTAAATATAAGTAAAGACACTTCGTACATCTATTTTTTTAATAAATGAATTTGTAAGAATATGTTTTTTTATTGCAGTTAGGCACCAAAACTAGTAATGATTCCCTGTCCTAATTCAAAAACCAACGACTATATTCTACTTTAAATTCTTAAAAATTAATTCATTATTGATTCGGCAAGTAATTTATTATCGAAATACATTTTTGATGTGCGAATGTAACAAATGTTCAAAAGTTGTAAATTGACTTACTTATGCATATCTTTATCAATAAAACCAGTTCAATATATTAGACTATAATAGTAAGTGGATTTTAACAATTTAAAGGAAGTTTTGTTAAAATTAAATTTGCCAATGAAACTATTATTGAAATAGTCATGCTCGTACAATGGGAAAGTAAATTTTTGAGAAATTATCTACTTCATTCTTATCATTTACTGTTGTGTCCTTATCATTTTTAATCTGTATGATTTCAAGAATAGATCTGACTTTGTTATTTGCATTTTGTTTAATATTTTAACATTATCAAAGTCAAAGTTTAGTGATAAATGATATTTTTTAAAACTGTGCTATTGGCGTATTTTTATCGTTTAAGTCTCTCTCCCCAATGTTGTTGGGTCTGGCGTATATATATTTTATTTCAATCTTTACATAGTGTACTGTAACGTATGTTTGTTTTAAAAAGGGAATCTTTTGTATTGAGTTTACTATACATAGTATTTAAATTGTGGTCTCTTTTTGTAAGCAAGTTTGAAATTATATTTTGAGGCATAGTATTTAATTTTTCAACAGTTTAGGTCAAGGTACAAAGTTTAGTGGTTTTAAATGATATTTTTTAAAACTGTAAATATATAACATGCAAGTTCTTTGCTTTATCTTTTAAGTTCATATCTCTCCCCCCACAATGTTGTTATTTGTAAATTATGTTTTATTTCAATTTTTATATGATGTACTGTACACCACGTGAGTTCGTTTTAAAAGGGGAATTTTTTGTGTTGTATTTACTTAAACTAACAGTTTAAATTATGGTCTATTTGTTGTAAGTAAAAGTTTGAAATTATATTTTTGAGGTATAGTATTTAATTTTTCAGACAGTTTAGGTATGTAAGGTACGAATACGTATATTGGTGGTTTTATAAGGATATTATTGTTTTATCTATTACTAGTAATTATATAACATGCATCAAATTCAACTTTGCTTTATAACTTTGTCGACAAGACCCAAAGAATTATGTTGGTTAAAATCTCGTTTCTAACCGGTGGCCATGTTAATTTTAAAATCATATCTATTACACCAGCAATCTTTTAAAGAAATATGGGTAGTTTGAGGAGAAATTCAGATATTTTCTCGAAAATGTAGACTCAACATACCAGATAGTTTGAACACTACTTTTTTTACAGTCATGTCTAGAAAAATTTAAAGTATTTTCTGTTCCTATTTCATAGGTGACTTGAAGTCTATTGTGGTAACAATTAAATAATTTTAAAATAACATCTAAAGTGTTTAAAGATATGACCGTTACATAGTTGTAAAATGGTATTGTATTTGCTTAATAGCTGCTTTTTCTAGGTTTTTCATGAGTAGTTGAACTAAAGTATTTGAAATTGGTGCGCCCATTTGTATATTGAAAGTAAATGATGGTTAAAAATACATGTCTATTTCAAGAAATTAATCTATATTCTCTAAAAATATACATCTTGTCTATGAAAGGCAATTCTGTAATATTTGATATAAATCTTTAAAAGTTTCTACTAAATACAACTTTTTGGGACAACTCATTTTTGCCAGGTTTACAGAAATGTTAATGAACAATAATGTGACATTTCTAGAAATTAATCTATATTCTGCTAGTATTACTTATTCATGTTTTGTTACTGTCTATGAAATTTTTGAATCAAGGGGTGGAAATAAAAAACCAAATTATTTTTCTTTTTCAATATAAAAGAGTTTTACACAAAGTATTTATACCCTCATAAAAAAATGTCACCTGTAATATTTGATATACAATTTGCAAAATATTTTAAAAGTTTGTACACAGATCTTTTTATACTAAATACTATAGTTTGTGTTATGCAGGTAATCCATAATTTTAGAAGGTCGTGAATTATTAAGTTTTAGTAACAATTCCACTCAATACACCATCCTTGTCTTCATTACAGAGGTCCAAAAATGCACGCGAACACTCTACGCGCTTGCGGCGGCGAAATTGTGAATCATGCCGAGATGATCGTGTAGGATTTTAAAAATTGTTTTATTATTTCTGCGAGTTGTTTCTTCAGTACAATTTGTTCAACTTTTTGGATAAGTGCTGGCGTGATCATAATTTGTCAAGGGCTTGTTTAAATAAATTTTTATGGTTTTCCTGAAGTCGCCGTAAACCAATGACATCTTTCATTATGGTCGCGACTGATAGTTTTATTCGATTTTTTCCATATTTCTTTTCATGATTATGTTACTTGGTTGACGATAGCTCAAAGACTAACTATCTAATAACAATGAAACTTCGTATTTATACTAATCATGAGTCGCTGCACAGGCCACGCCCCCAATGCGCCTACTCACCCCTCTACAACCCGCTCATTCCGCGAATATAAAAACGCTCCCTCGTATATTATTACATAGTAAGTTGTTAATAGAGGATTCTATGCTATCTATTACATTATCTTTAGGTTACTTTTGGTTATATTGTGCACAATTGCGAACTTAAAGCTTAATTTGAGTGGTTCTTAAATGTTAGAAGGTATTATGTATCTGATATATTAACAAGTCACTTCTGAGGAAAGTGATTAATTTCTTTGAGTATTTCTTGACACTGTTTTAATTTCTTTATTTTTTACATCGGTTTGTTTATGAAAGTAGGACCATAAGTCGCACTAATGAAATTATTGCCAAAGTATTGGCATAGCGTTAGAAGCATTACCATAAACTATGACATAATGTATCATATGTAATTGTAATAAAATATAATCTTACTTTTTAATGTAACACATATGAAAAATGATTAAGGTGCATAAAATAGTTATTAACTTGTAATGGAAAGGATCCAATAAATAAGAAAATATCGTTCCTTTTCATTCTCCGAAATTACAGTTCACGTTTTGACCATGGATAAACCCAAAAAATTAATGGGCGAATTATTGGCGAAAAAAATAAGCTTAATTTAAAAAATCAAAAAATTGTTTAATTGTATATATATATATATATATATATATATATATATATATATATATATATATAGTATATATATATATATATATATATATATATATATTCAAATAGTAGTATTAGTAGTTAAAGAAAACCTAGTGCCAAAACTATAAAGCACCGCAAAAGTTAGCAATGGTAGCTGATATTAACAGAATATTGAATAGAATTTTAAACTTGCTTCAGCATTTTGTTTTGCCAACAATTTGCAAGAAGTGCAAAATTATAAAGAGCGTTAATTCAACTGTCATATGGCATTCTCCACTTACCAAAAGCACTAAATTAATCAATAACAATCAATACAAAGCAAAAAATATTTAATCAAAAGTACCTGTGTTAATAATATAGGGCTCGCATGCTGAATCACATGCCAGATTCTCAAATGAAACTTTTACTTTTGCAGGAAGTAAGTGTTTTTCTATTTCCAAGCAAACAGTTGCTGACTGTTTAGATTCCATAACTAACGGATAATAGAATACATAACCATTATTTCCCTTTGCTGGTGCATTACTAAATCAAAAAAGAAAAAAAGGCGTTGAGTACAATTATCTAACGATTAAGTATATTCATACCTATCTTCTAAAGTGTAACACCATCCAAAGAGCATTAGAAATGCTAATACTAATCGCATATTCGCTTATGAAATAGTTCACCGTAAGCAAATAAATTGCACGTATATCATACGACTGGGAACAGTGAAAATTTTTTGATGATTTTGTATTTATACACTTTCCTATAAATTTATCAATGACCTCATCTAACAATGTCAAGGTTAGTTTATATCTAAACGTTTTAAATACGAAATATAAATAAATTTGTTCACCTAAAACGGAGTAAAGGCTTGTGAATTTCTGTAATTCTTTCTATGTATTGTACATAAAGCATTAATATTTATTTATGTTGTATAAGCAATATACGTATAATAACCAGATTATCATTTATAAATCACATATATGTTCTTCATTAGAAATAAATACAAAAACAATAATTTTCTTTAAGTATTGTTCTCTTTCATATGATGCCGAATTTGAAGTCATGTCCAGGAACACATTCGAAAACATTTTCTCTTTTGTAAGCTTCAAATTAACTCCATAATATTGCTTCACCTACACTTATTTAAAGTGATAAAAACCATTATTTTTGTGTTCTACCATTCTTGTGTCACAGTTGTACATATTAAATTATACAAGGAATGGTATTAAAATAAATTTCCCGTTTCTGATTTTAGAAATCATAGAGACTTTAATTTGGCAATGTGTTTTCTTTGTAACAAACATATATACGTGGGATAATAAGCAGTTAGTGCTCCTAACGAAAGAAGGCAACACTAATAAAAAATCTTATCTGTCGGCAATCCTTCAAAACATAACTATCAAAATTTGTGTTCATTTTGATCGTAAGATTTAAATTGAAAGTGAATTGCTTTCGGCTTATTTTCAAACATGGAAAAGTGGAGTACTGGTCAGTTCTTATTTTTAAAGAACAAAACAAACGATGAAATCAAAGCTGAGCTGGAGTCTGTTTACGAGAACCAAACTCAATCGATTGTAATCATAACTCAATGGACATCTAAGTTTAAACGTGGCGAAGACACTATATTTGACGAAAAATGTATGTACTTCAAAAATATTTGAAGAAGTACTTGATATGGTGCTAGTCATTGTCGAATAAAATTACACTAAGTAGCAGGAACTACTATTTTTGCGTAAAGAAAGAAATCGTGCAAGACGGGTGCCGCATTTTTTGACTGTGGACCACAAATGTGAACAAGAACGCATTTCAGACTACGATTTAGAGAAGTTAAGACATGATTCGAAAGATTTTGGTGACGACTGATAACAGTCGATTAAACCTGGCTACACCATTATATACACTGGAAATGAAGCAACAATTGTAACAATGGATATAGACTAACACAAATATTTTGAAGAAAGCAAAGATTGTACACGCAGCCGGAAAGGTTATTGCTATTACCTTTTGGAACTGCAGTGTGATTATTCATCCCTCTTAGATCAGCTGTGCGATATAAGTACCTTTTTCATGATAATGCACACTTTCATGGTTTCAACTGCAAAAACTCATGAACTACATTTAGAACTGTTCCGCATCCAGCTTATTCACCAAATTTGGCCCCTTCAGACATTTTTCTAAACTAAAAACATGAATAACAAAGGGATTATTAAAAATGTTTTTCCTACGAATTTAGTAACACCTCTATTGAATCATCTTAACTTCCTTGTCTAAATCTAACTATTCCATTTCATTACAAGCATTTTCTGTTTTATTTTTAACCTACATATGAATTGCGCCAAATGTTCTCCAAATTGTCTAGCATTTAAAACACAACTCCTTTCTAATCGCAGTGAAAAACCACAGCATCAGATAAATGAAAGCTTTTCATCCACCAACATTTTTCATTCACTTCATAGACATTATATGGCGAAACAATTGTTGTGGCTTTCCATAATAATTTTGAAACTCAGTTTAGCATTTATTCATTGTAACAGTAATAAAGTGTCTGTATCAGCAGTTAACAATAAAAAATAGAGATTTATAAACACCTCTATGAATAAGGTTTTTCTTTGAGGGAAGCATCGTTAAAAGACAGTCCTATTTCAATATGCCCTGAAATTGTAAGCAAATTTAGATCAATTCACAAGGTGGTTTGAGATTTTTCAAATGAAGAAGTGAAGTGCTTCGGTGGAAAGAAGGCTCAATATCTTGCTTTACGCTTGGCGTGTGAAATCCCCAGACCTGTAATTTTTGCAAAAATATGTACAAGAAAAAATTTATGGTACAGCAGTCAGTTTAGTGACTAATATGCTACTACGTTACTAGGAGAATTTCCCTATAGAAAATTTGTAGGACAAGAAATAAAATGTTATTATTATTAGAATACGTGTGACCTTCTTGGAATTTTTTATTACTTTTCTTAATAAAATGGCGTCCTCTAAAATCAGTTCACTCTTTTAAATTAACTCCGTATTATTAATTACATAATTTTATAACATATTTTTAATCATACTTTAGACTTTGCGTATTTAATATCGTTATTGTTAATTAAAAAATAAATTCGGATAATAAAAATCAAATCTAATAAATGAAAGAAAAACTTATTTCGAACAAACGAGAAACTGACTATCAGTTTAACCATTTTATGAATGTTGACAAATATGATAAAAATTATTATGTTTCCATATTGTAGTTTGAACTTTGTGAACTTGAGCGCCGAAAATATTATACAACAAAATGATTAAGAGGCACATATAAATTCTTAAAATTAGCAGTTTTATTTCAAAATAAATAACATGTTAAGCATTTCTTAGAAACGCTCTAAAATTCGAGTGCACGTAAACAAATAGTTGAAAGCAAAACCCGTAGCAGAGAAGGAATATGCTATTTTATATGATACTGCAATGTTGCACACGTTACAAGACAGAATCACTATTGCATGAAGCAGAATTGAATCCAACAAGAAGTAATATCTCATCTGTATGAGTGTTACAAGAAATTCCAGGCATATTGTAGTCGCCGACTACTGACAACTGTATCAGAAAAAAGAAAGTTCAACATCGATATATGGTCCAATCCAGGCAGTAACTAAATTCTGCCGAAAATGTACTCTCAATTGTGAATTGCTATTGTAATAAAAAGTTACAGAATTTCAAAGGCGTTTTAACAAAAGAAGAAGGTATATACGCTCCACCGCGAACCTCGATTTTTTGTACTTGCTTTTAACACCATCCCGCCGATAAATTATAGAATTGGAACTAAATCTATCGCTATTTTCAATTGAATCAATTAGCCAAATTTCGGTAAGGATAAGAACCTAATTAAAGTTTAGTGATTCCTGATAGGTATCTATTAGTTTAGATCGGAGACACGTACATTTTGATAATAAATTACTAAATCTTCCTATATATTGGATTTGTATCAATTATTTCAAACAAACCATTTATGTACTGTAATGTTTTATTCTCAAATTATTAATTATCGCATACATTAGATTCGTATCAATTATTTGTGAGGAACCATGTACGTACTTGAATGTTTTATTCCCAAATTTTGACGATACCTTCTTTACCTTACAGTCAAATTAGTCAAAGTACATATATACTGAAGACGTGATCACACTTTTCTTCTTGCCCTCAAAACTTTGGAAACATCTTCATTCGGAAAAGTAACCAAGTGGCAAATCGAGCAGTCAATGATAGATTTAAAAGATCCAAGACGATGTAGGCTAATAATATCCAACTGACAATTAAGCGCAATTTTATCAAGTAGGTCGATAAGAAGCAGATTCTCATTCAAAATTCAGTCAAACCGATCCTTTTTAATAGATTCGTTGTAACCCTTTTAAGGTTGGTCGCTACAACGTGTCAAAGGAACTCGTTTGTAACAAATAAGTACACATAAATTAATTTAAATATTGCATTCGTGAAAATACATCATTGTAGTAATAAGAACCAATCTTACTGTGTTATATTGTATGTTAGCTTTGAGAATTCAAATAAACAAGTTAAAAGATTATCACTGTCTACAAAAAAATATTGAAAATAGCGTTTATAACATAACACGCTGTAACATTCACTGCTGTTATTTAAGTCCTCTGTACTTTTTAGTTGAAAAATTGCACTAGCAAAGTCTCACATACACTGCGGAAATCAAAGCCTTCAATTTAAATACGCTCAATTGATCTTGAGCTGCCTCACTCCAGGTCCTCCGATGAATTATTTAAAGAGATAGGTTGATAAACACATTAAAATCTTGGAACACATGGAAACCACTCAGGTAATTACAATATTGCCATTTAAAATTGTAGCCACTCGTAAAGACCTAGAGTACTTCAAACATCAATCTACATAGCTACTACCATGGTTCCATACAACGACTTACCTTACACTGTGTTTACACGTACAAAACAATGTCAATATAATTGTGCCTCAACCAGCACCAGACCTTCTCCACACAGTGTCTATCATTAAAGACATACCAAAAAAGGCGGTATATACCAAACAGCTAGGTATTCCAAACTTTTACACCAACATCAAAAAAATCTTTTTCTAAAAATTTTTATTTGAAGGACCTAGTAAGTAAAAAAGAGCTCTGAAGTTTGTTACTATCAACTCAAATATAGTTATAATACATATATGTATATATTAAAATAAAATTACTTTTTAATCTTTAAATGTGTATTATTACTTGCACTTAATTATTAGTCATAGAGAGACGACCAAAAATCACTTACTAAATAAAGACAAGTACTAAATTATATCCTTACATCGTGAAAATTTTTACAATAACTTTCCACTTAAGTTCGCTAATCCTTTGCTCCATCGAATCATCAACAATGTCTATACTAAAGATTTACCTTAAGAAAGACTACTTCATTCTGAGTGCTTTGTCGCAGGGGTAACTAATGCGTGAATTTTCTTAATAGTTTTAGTATTCGGACATTGAAGACCGGTATAAAATTTTATGCTCGTAGTATAACCTATACAAAAACAGTGACACTGAATTTTACACTTATTACTTTGTAACTTACTAATAATAAGAGAGGACCACGAAAGAATATAGGAAATAAAATAAATATATAAACAGTAAATATACATAAAACAAGTAAGTGTACATATAAAAAGCAACACATTTTTTGGGTTGAATGTATAAATGTGATTTCGACCAAAGCTTAACTAAGCTCAAGTTTAACTGAACTTAAGGTTAACAGTTTATTCAGATATACAAACCCTACAGAGCAACGTCTTAAAATTGTTAATAGCAGCATGCGCATTTTTCACACATTTAGTATGCATACATGTTCAATTGACTATTGGAAGAAGAAAGATCAAAATGGAGCTCATTCAGGAAGAAAAAGTAAAATTATGTAATTCATAAAATAATTAATAAAATATGTGATATATATTCTACGTATCTATTATTTATATTATCACGCAATACTATTAAAAACGTTTATAAACTTGTCTATAAAATTTCATGTAAACATATTAAGCATGTGCTGTACAAATCAATTTTGGGTTTCTTGTAACGAAGTTCTTCGTTAAGGCTTGATTGAAATGTGTAAATATCCGAATCTCCGTTATAAATTGATGTCTTAATAATAATAATAATCTTTATTAGTTCAACAGTCAAAGACCAATTACAGGACAAAAATAAAATTAAAATACATTGAAAAAATACAAATAATAACAAGGTAAATACAAAAAAAAGATCTACGATTAATTTTACACAATTACAGAAAGAAACTAAAAAATATATAGATCAGGACCGCACAAGAATCACTCACCATAACTGAGACTACCGGAAAAGATTCTCAAACAGAGCATTGGCATTCCCAATCATATGCACCAGAGGTACACGAAAATTTACTTGCGACAAAATGGATGAGGCGTCGATAGTGTTAGTAACAAGTCTCATTAAGAACTTAGCACTTAAAACCTCACGCCTCTCTGCAAGTGACTAAAATTGAAAATCACGAAGCAAGCTAACGTAGTCAGCACCACACGGATGATACATGCCACTCACTTTGATTGCCAGATTTTTTAAAAACCTCTTCTGGTCTCTCTCAAGCTGCAGATGTAAATATACATAATGTGGGTACCAAACAATGGCAGCATATTCAAGTTTGGAGCGAACAAACGTGTAAAATAATAGTCGGAGAGTAGAGTGGTTAATGAATCGTCGGCACGAACGAATGATAAAACTCAAGGAACGAGAAGCAGAATTGCATATGAGGTGGATATGTTATGCAAAGCTTAAGTGAGTCGAAAATAACACCTAAATCTTTTACCTCTACATGTCCGCTCAAAAAGGTTTCGTCAACTGAATAATCAAACATAATACGGTTATTGCACTTAGAGTAAGTTGCCACCTTGCATTTACTAACATTGAGCATTATTTTGTTGGAATCACACCAATTACACAGGGTAACAAAATGAAAAAAAAAATTTGGTGCCGGAAATATAACATCTGATTTTAGATGTTTTTAACGTGCTGATTCCAAAAATGCCACCAGATTTTTTCTATCAGCTCTAGTTTTTGAGATACAGGTTACAGGTTAATTGATATTTTTTTCTGATAAAGGAGAACAAATAAAGAGATAAATATGTACTTAATCGTCAAAATAGAAATTTCCCAGAATGTAATTAGCCAAATGGAGACCTGGAATTGTCCCTGACCCAATGCCTTCAAGAGATGTCATGATTCAAAGAAAACAAAACGTGATCAACGAACCTTTGATTGCAAGAGAAAAAATCTTACTTCCGCCCTTGCATATCAAGCTAGGCTTAATGAAGCAATTTGTGAAGGCTTTAAATCGAGATGGAAATTGTTTTGGGTATTTATCACGTAAATTTCCTGGCATTAGCACGGAAAAACTAAAAGCTGGTATATTTGATGGTCCTCAAATAAGGCAACTTGTTAAAGATCCACAATTCACCACATCAATGAACGAGACTGAATCTAACGCTTGGTGTTCATTTGTTCAAGTAGTACAAAATTTTCTTGGCAATCATAAAGCAGAGAATTACGTAGAATTAGTGGAAACTATGCTCTCAAATTTTAATATTCTCGGCTGTAACATGAGTATAAAAGTTCGCTACCTCCACAGCCACCTAGATCGTTTTCCAGAAAACTTAGGTGATTGTAGTGAAGAACAGAGGGAAAGATTCCATCAGGATATTAAAACTATGGAAGATCGTTATCAAGGACGATGGGATAGCCACATGATGGCGGACTACTGCTGGAGCCTTCAGCGAGACTGCCTTAGTAAACTCCATTCTAGAAAGTCGTATAAAAGAAAATTTTTATGTGATTAGTGACTAATATGATTATGTAAATTAAGTTTTTGCAATAAATACTTAAATCCATGTGCCTTTGTTTTTTTAACTGTCAATAGTAATATTATATATTATAACAGTTATAACGTAAAATATATACACAATTTTTTTTAAAAATCTCAAAAACTAGATCTGATAGACCAAATCTGAGAACTTTTTTACATTCTGCATCCAAAAATTACCCAGGAACAGTTAAAAAATCGCAGGCACCAAAATGTGTGTTGGCCTGTGTTATAAATAAAATCAAGATGATGCTGTAAGAACAAGCAATCAGAAACAGATGTAACCGAAGAAAATATTTTTAAGTCATCGGCATAAGCCAAAACTCTGCAATCAATTGCGGTAAGGAGATAACACAAGTATACACGGTTTTGGATCTAAGCAACCAAAAGCTGTTTCTAAGGTTATTTGAGGCGCTGAATCCGAATCTGCACTCCGTTTTTGATATTGGTCAAGTTTTCGAGATATTAAATAAACACATTTTTTACAATTTTTGACAATTAATCTCCATTTTATTCATTAAAAAGTGTTAAATTAGAAATGAAGAGCAGTCGAACTGAGTCGCTTGTACTATTTGGGATCTGTTTAACACATTAAAGTCCAACAGTAGTCGCTCACCATGCCCTCGTCCCAAAATCCTTGGTATCGTTTTTCGATTTTCGCCAAATCTTGATGTAGTCGCTCTCCTTGCTCATCGCTTGTATCACCCAAGTTTGCAGGAAAAAATTCGAGATGGGAATGCAGAAAATGTATTTTAAGAGACATTCGAGCTCCAATCTTGCAATAATTTTGCATATATTCTCCTCTTTTTTGAAAAACGGTAAAAGCGCCTCATTTCTGGTTCTATATACAGTGACTTTTGTACGAGCGCCAAGATATTTCCACTCCTGCATCCGTGATGTGAATAATTCTGATTTTTGTTTCAATAAATTCAAATCACGAACCAAATCATTGAGTTCACTTTGCGAAACTAAATGTTTTTCCTCCATGTTACAATCGCTTCCACTGTTCGTCGGTGACGAACTACAAGTTTCCATGGAATTTGCACTCGTACCTGGACAAATTGGCAAAGGATCATTGCTCGCACGGGGAACTGGCTTAGATACTGATGATACTTCGGGATATTTATATTTTGCAAGTTTTTTTGCATTTAGACCGACGACATTCATCAAGCAAAAGTAACAATAATCTACATGATTTTTCGGCTCTCTCCATAACATTGGCAATGAAAATGAAAAACATACTTTTTTACCGCGTGACCATTTGTAAAATATTGTGCTACACGCGTTACAAAACAATTTCGGTACCCACGGCTTGTGAGTGTTTGATACAGAGAAACCAAAATAATAAAAATATGCATTTCTGATCACATTAATAATAACTTTGCCACTTTTTCTAATCATACAACATCCGCAAACATAACAAAAACACTTTGAATCAACTTTACAATTCTGTCTTTGCATTTTCACGTCTTTTGGACTCAAAAAAAAAACTTTAAAAATACAAATTAAATAATGTTTCTAGCGACACCAACAGCTGACTGTCATTATGACAGCGCAGTGCTGCCAACATGCGCAAACTCACAAACTAGAACCAATTTTGAAAAACGAAATCCGGATTTGAATTCAGCACCTCAAATAACGTCAAGATTTGTCCTCATCTGCTCTGATCCAAAAGTTGACCGGAATTTGTAAACTTGTGTAATTGATACAGAACAGTAGTGGTCCAAGATTTGAGCCCTGTGGAACACCAGAAGACGCAATAAAGCAATTGGAATTAAAACCATTATAAGATACATAACAGGTCCTGTTGCAAAGGTAAGATTCAAAAAATATAATCATTGAAACTGAAAATCCGAAAAGATTCAGTTTGAAAAGCAGTACAAGGTGATCAATTTTATCAAAAGCTTTACAGTATATGTAACATCAACTTGCTGTTGTTTACCCAAAGAATCATTAATAAATTGAGTTATTTCGACTAAATTGGTAAGTGTCGATCGACCAACCATGAAACCATGCTGGTTCGAAGAGATATAAGCTTGAATACAGGCATAGATTCTGGAGTAAAGAAGTTGTTCGAATATCTTGGCACAGCTCGATAGAAGCATCACTATTATTCTTATATATATATATATATATATATATATATATATATATATATATATATTATTCTGTATGAAATGGTATTATATTTGCATATGTTACAATCATGTTCATTTTTTTCTACGCGATATTTATGTTTATTTCGACTTTTTGATGTATACATAATAAAGTCTTAATTTCATGTAAATACATGTGTTTTGTACTTACTTTGACAAACAGTTCACCAAACGGTTCAGAAGCACAAACAAAAACTTTTAAAGCTTAACTTTAAATATATTTATAAGTAAACCAATTACAGAGTGTATTAGTTTTAAACAAAAATTTGCATGTTTATTTTCACTGCATCTGGGAAATGTCGACTGGAGTTTCTCCGGTTGAAAAATAGTTTCTGTAACGCACGCGTGTTATGATAATAGTAATTATGCTGTTATCATAACACGCGTGCGTTTAGGTTATGAGATTTTAAATCTGTCAATGTTAAGACACATTTTGGAAGTACCAAGTAACCTTACCCTTCAGGATAGAGCAATTGTACTAACTCCAAATGTCGCATAAGTTATCAACTTTCAAGAAATTGAATAATTTAAAGTCAAAGAAAGATATTAAAATAAAATTAACAAATAAATTGTTTAAATTGTTTTATTGCAACAACCTTTAGCATAAACAAGTATAATTGTTCTTTCCATAATTACTTTTAAGTTAAGTTACATGTGTTTGTATGTGCCGGCAAGGCGTCCCAGCGCTAATCGATAGCTAAGAGGTAACAAATCACGTTATAAACTTAAGTTTATCTTAGATCTAAAATATAGCCAGACTTATACAAGCAATCTAAAATCAATCGGCTCTTAGATACACTAAGTACGAAAAAAGGAGAAGTCAAAGAGTTAAAAAAACGAATTTAAACTGCACTCTAAAAATTTTGCAAATAATACGAAAGGAATTTTATATTTAACGACGCCAGCCAAAAGTATCTTCACAATTATATAAGTTTAATTGTTGATGTACAATAATTAATATAACTCGTCTGATAAAATTAGATTTAACAATTTCCCGTCACGATTCAAAATACATACATATGTACACTGGATACACGCATATTAAGGTACGGTATAAATGGAATAAGGATATTTCTACTGTTGATGAGATCCTGATTGCGACACATTTCGCATATTAAATGCTCTTCAGTCTACCTGCGTCTCATCAATGAATTATTCTTCTATAGGTAATCGTATCATGACGACATAGCAAAAATGGTAAAAGAGACTGTACTTCTATCTCACGCACAGAGATGTAACTACCTAGAAACAGAAACGTTGAGTTCTTGTCTGCTCCGCTACATAAAAGGCTAGGCCGCTATAATGCGCTAACACTAAAACACGGCATAAGTCAATTAGTGGAATAAGAATAATTCTATTGCTGATGAGATTCTGGTTGAAACGCGTTTCGCATAATAAACGCTCTTCAGTAAACCTATGTTCTTATCAATAAATTATTTATCTGTAGATAATCATATCATTTCATACTTCCATATAGAACAGGAATGAAACGTCCAAGAGAAAGGCACATATAAGAAGACACCAATAACATATATTTTATCTCCGTACTATTATTCACTGATTTAACCCTTATCTGGTAATGTAAGGGTGGGTGTGATCTATTAGTTTTCTACAAATTAACTCAAAGTGTGACTGGAGTATAAGTGACCCCACGTCACTAATTATATTAGAATAAATATTTTGCTGCAAATAAATGCCTTATTAAAACCTCAAGTTTTTATAAAAATATAATTAAATGCAGCGATCCAGTATATAAAACCATGAAAAGCTGAAAATCAGAAGTTTAACGAACATATTTTGGGATAATAAAATATAAAAGAGAAGTGTTTGCCAAACTTCAGACAAGACACATAAGAGAAATTAGTTCATTTTTATATGGATTTTCAAACAATCTAACACTTTTATCTTTCGTTTCAAAGAAAACCAAAGCAGTACTATTTGTGTCATCAATGCACCAAAAACTTACATAGATTCTTCAGTCAATAAGCCAGTGTAGCTTAGCCCAAAAATGTGCAACCTACTCCACGAGCAGCCTCACTCGCAGCCGGCGAAAGGATATATTTAGCGTAATAGTAGATATGGTATATGTGAAGAGTTAAGTTCTACATACATGTTTTTCTAAAAGCGAACAATTACCGCGACTGACATTTATAAGATGATTAGCCAAGCGGCTTGTATAACCTTGTCTGTGCCCTAGAACCAAAGATAAGAAGATAACCACTGTACAGTGTACATTTTGGTTCTCAACGACACGGATCGTACGGAGTTTGTTTTCGTACGGGTGTTTTTTCGCCGTAGTTTACCAGGTGCGACACTTTTTAATTATCTGTTGATGATGACAACTTAGTTGTTGAAATACGTATACAGAATTCGAAAATTAATATGGCAAGGGGTTATATTTCAACCTTCAGTGATTAAGTGAATCAACCACAGGCTCCATCAAAATTAATTTCTGAATTCATTTGGCATTTTTTTCATTAAGGTAGTGTTCATTATTAACCAATAATTTAAAAGTAGAGGACCGTACTCAAGATGAGATTATAGAATAAATCTGGGACAGAAATTGAAAACATTTGGCAAATTTTTTGCTATCGTAGTATTTATTATTAGCTAGAAATTTAAAAATACAAGACTACTGTATCATAGAGTAAATCCAAAAAAGAAATTAATAAGTTTGATTTTTTTAAAAATAAGATCACTAAAATTATATAACTTTTCCGTTATTTAAATTTTTTTGTATTGTTATCGAAAAATATGTAACGTTTTGAAATTGTGATATCTATACAGCCTGTGTAAACCAATACACGTATATTTGGGGAATCATATGATCATGTGTTGGTAATTTTTTTTTCTTTTCCGTAGTTATTTAGTTATATTATTTGAGATTGTGTATTACATGTTTTAATATCGATAGTTCATATAATTTTCTGACTTATTGTATATATTGTATAAACGCATTTTTATACATCACGATACTAGGTGTTCAGTAGTAGATGATAAAGAATTGCCAATGTTTCCATAGTTGTTATGATACTAATTTTCCTTTATTTTGTTACGGCGCGTCACCCCATATAAAAAAAAAGGTAAGGGGAAAATGACTTTAACCTGTTGCCCGGATTGTGTTCTCCCAATTACGGCCGAAGTTGGTGGTAGGGCACCTAGCTCAGTGTCACCTTCTTCGGAGAGAAGGGTCGGGGTAAAAATACTACGGTTTTGGGGCGTCACAACATTCACGCCTAGCACCATGTCAATGTTGAGACCCACTTGGCCGTCAATACGGGCTGATGATTCCCGTTGAAAAAAAAGAAAGAAAAGAAAAGTGGGTGAGGAGGAAGCAAACACAAAGCAAAGCTTACATTCATCAATGAAATAATAAGTTTATTAGTCAATCGTCCAACACAACGAAAGGAAGAAATCAAGACATTCTACTAATATTTATTTAATGAATACTTTCCGAGGAAGCTAGCCCTCGGTATAACAGAAGTTAATAGCAAAAGAAAACTATGCGGTGTTGTTGAAACGCTTACACCAAAAAAAATTACGCTTTATGTATACCGTCCAACATATGATACAATAATTAAATAATAAAGACGCGTTAAATTCATCAATTAATGGTGAAACAGCAATAAACCAATAAATAATATAAATTAACCTGGCTGTTCGTCAATTTCACAATAAACATATAATATAACTAACAAAGGAATTAACCTAACCGTTACTCCAATCTCGGGATCAAAGAAAGGATAAAATAGCAAATGTACGATGGCTTCTTTCCAATCTCGAAATTGTGGTGACACAAGATCAAACGATAAGGTACATATAAATCGAGGAAATTAAAACTAATTTACAAATTAACAGCGACAATTACAAATATTTTTTAACGTAGTTTTATAAAGTAAAGGAAAAAAGTTCCGAACACATGTATAAGTTGAGCGTTTCTTGTTTTAAAACAAAAAGTAACAAAAAGGTGAACACCTGAACGTTAAAATGTATTTATAATAATTTATATATGAAATTTGAAAAAGAAAGAAAAATAAAATTGCTTATATACATACATATATATAAAGAGGGAGAAAAAAAGGAATACCTTATATATGTATAAAGTAGAACGTTACTTATTTATAAAGATAAAAAGAAATAAAAGGGGAACACTGAACGTTAAATTGTATTATATTGAAAAGTAGAGTAATGTCTCTTGCCGGGTTACAGAAATATACAGAACACAACTTTCGCACGAACGATAACCAGAAGTAACGACGAATAGGTAATCGGCTTCCGAGTTCAGCGTGGTTCTTTGTTTTGTCACGAAGAACACTTAAAGTTTGTATCCTACCTATTTATGACGGATGACGCTCTGCGACAAGCTTAAGAATTAACTTTCCTGAGTCCTGCGCCTTGTTTTTATTCTCTTCTTTATTATGTGATCTTCCAGAGTCCAAAAATCCATCCAAGGATGAGTTTCAGCAAGTGCGTCGTACCTAACGAGCCTTGCTCAACAAAAATCTTTATCTATCGAAGCGAATCCCTCGATACGGGTTCTAAGCTAATCAATTTTGCTACCTAAAAAATATGCTTCGAATAATAATTTCACTCTGTATCACGCTCACAAAATAATTTCTTGGAGCCCAAAAATGCACTCGCGTGTTCTTTCGCTAGCGTCACACCTGCTTCTTTTCTTTACCTCTACCAAAGAATATCATCTCCCCTCCCAGATATTGGAGTAAGGGTAAACTATTAATGACAGCAGTGATTCAGAGAGGACTCGAGTTGATGTTTAGAAGGAAAAATTATTTCAAGTGAAGCAAGTACAGGCCGCTCTATTTATGCGTGTAACAATTTTCTTAATAAAATATTTATTTGTTATTGATACTATGGGGTTTCTTTTCCTAATTATTATACGGTTTACTTCTTTTTCTGCTGTTATAAAATTGGTGCATCCGAATTTTACTCTTATGCATACCAAAGCACGTATTTCCCTAAAACCCAATGCACTCAGAATTGGCACGCATTTCTAGGCATTCGAATGCTGTGGCTCTCATTTATAAGATCTTTTATTAAGAGAATACTTCCTAACTTAGCGAGTTACTGGCTAGTCCAGCCCTAGAAGAAGCCAAAAATACCCTTCAGGTGGGAGTTAAGGCCATTGTAGTATTAATCTCTATACTAGCGTGTAGAAGGGCGTAACGCTTAGCACAGCTTTTCATATCGTATTCTTGAAGATGGGACAGACTTTAGCTGTCTTTCACAAATTCCGAAATATTCCAATTAATAATTCAAGATTAAATATTGTTACTATTTCATTAACGCTTTATGGACCTCAGTGTCATTAACCCTATATATATATATACTTATAGAAATGAGTTAGTGTCATCACAATTAAAGCTACTACGATGGGCAAAAAATAAACGTTGACAAAATACTTTGCGGATCCATCTTGCTTGTCAAAAGTCAAGTGTTGAGAGCAGTCATTTTTACTGTGAATAAAAAACTAGAACTTTTCATCTTTTTAAAGTTATTTAATGAGTTGATGTTACTAGTTCTTTTGTGACGTCTAAAGTAATATACTTTTAATTTAATTTATTCCTGAATTGCTTTCGAAAGCCAAACTGAATAGATGGCATGCTTGTTTACGAAAATAGGGACGTAAAGGTCAAACATAGTGTAGAGAGTATTGTAAAACATGCAAAATTCGTATCCGTAAAATTTGCATTATAAAGACACAAAATTAGCCCGTTCCCACATTACACACTGGGTGATGTGCATCGTCACTCAATATCTGCTTAGAACTAATCCTAATAAACGACCATTGCAATATAAAATAATATTATACTGATACCAATGAAGAAACTCAATGAAATTAGATATGTACAATTGACTTACGAGAATCATTTACAGTAGTATCAACAAACGTCGTCACATTGAAATCACCAATAATAAGTATATATAAATTGTTGAGTAGCAAGTGAAACGCCTCCTCCAAGGCTACGACAGTCAGATTTATTATTAAGCTGAAATATCACAGTCCTCTATGTTTATCTGTAGAATTCCACACCTTTCGACCGCATCTCTCTGACATTTTAATAATATCTACAAAACATATAGGCTATTGGACAAATTTAATTTTCCGATATGATCTTCGGAAAATCCTTCACATAGTTCACTTCACGATTCTCCGGTTCCTTAGCTCTCTCCGTAACTCTTTAGATGAATAACAAAAGAAGTAAATAATAAGGTTGAAATTTCTTAAAGAAATAGCAAAATAGCAGTGACAGACAGTTGACAGACACTGATCTTATTTACTAATACTTTTCTGAAATAGACGGCAATGAATTATTATTTTAAGTATGCCTAATAAATTGTCTATTAGGCGTGCATTGTGAGTGTTTATATCAATTGCTGCAATATCTCGCCGAAATTTTCATTATTCCTAAATACGAATAAAATACACATTACCTATAAATTTTACTAAAATATACGAGCATGTGTTCATTTACTTTGGCGGTCAGTACATTTACGAATATTTTCAATCTTCAATTTTTGTCTTTTTTCTGTAGTTGTATCTTTTTAATGGTCCGTGACAAAAATCGATTACAAATTTAGATAACAAAAAAGCTGTTGTTTTTAAAGCTACTATACTACATAACACGTTATCAGGCTGTTACTTCATAATGAATAAATAACAGATTGCAATATAAATATATTGCAATATTAATATTAATTAGGTAGCAATTTACACAAATTAATTGCCATTCATAGAAATTTAATAGTCTTCATAACACATAAATAAATAAAACTGTAAATTTGTACGTTCATATTTTATTAATAGTGATTGTTGTAGAAATTTCAAAATAACTAATTTCCAGGAAATATCTAATATTTTGGACAAGTAGAAGAATAAAAATACGTTGAAAATATAAACAAATTTTAAATTACATTGTTAAAGATATGTGTTTCGAGTATTATAATTTAACAAGACTATTTTACTATGGTAACCGTTTATATTTCAGGAATACCAAACAAAAAACCATTTTTTATCTTCGAAAATAGTTTTATTGCTTTACAAAATATTCTCCTTGAAAATCAATTCACTTTTGCATTCATTTAAACTAATCCGAAAAGCATTGCTACCACTGTGAAGGCGGTATCTATAAAATATAAGTTTTGAATGCCTCAGCTGCCTCTTCTGGCATAGAAAACCGTTGACCACGAAATTTATTCTTCACGTGTTTGAACAAAAAGAAATCACAGAGTGCTAGATCAGGGCTGTACGGCGGATACCTCATCAATTCAATGTTTCGCCCTCATTGTCATGGTGAAGAATGATCTGTCGTTTTCGGTTTGTTTTTCTTATTTCTTCAAAAACTTTTGGCACACAAATAGTTGTGTACCATTCGGAATTGGCCGTTCTACAACTCTCTAAAGGCACGGTTGCAACGTGACCGGTTTTTCCGAAAAAAAGGCGACCATTTGTTTTGATGTGCTTCGAGCCGAAAGTTATGAAAAATAATTGCATGAAAATGTTCGCTGTTAATTCCATTTTTCGCCGACATAAAATTTTCAAGTTACTGTTAACAATAGAAATAGCGACCGGATAATAAAACTGTCAAAGTAAATATATTGTTAAAAATGACAAACTTCACGATGCAATCATCAGATCGGCGGCACCACTAACAGTGTTGCCAGCTCCCAAAATATAAACGGCCACCCTCGTATTGCCTTTTTCGTACACTTGGTAGAAACTTTCTATCATGCTTTGTTGATCTTGTTTGCTTTTTAAAAGAGGTATTCAAAGAGTTCTGAATGGACCTGGGACCAAGCAAATACCATCTATCTTTAAATTGGCCCGGGATTTGAATCCGGCATCATCGAACTTGTAGTCTAAACTCATACTTATTAGACTACTACGGTCCTACCATATGCTTTTAATATCAATATTTGCATTGAAATCTTACGTAAAATAAATATGGGTCATATTTCTTGTCTTTAATATTACAAGCGGTGTTGTTCAATTATTGAAAAATGACATATATATTAAATAAACAATTTACAGGATGGAAGATTTGTTCACCAAAACTTGACTTTCCTTCAAAATGGTCATGAGATAGTTTCCAATAGCTTCAACGAAACTAAAGTTGTTTAATCCATTCTGTAAAGACCCAAACAGATAATAATCAGGTCATAATTATGGTGTCACGGTCCTAAATGTTTGCAACTACAATCCAACAAGTGGCTAAACACTAAATTTACGCCAATAGAAGGTCTACCAGAATTCAAAATCACGGTGTTGTCGCTACAAATAAAACAGAGGAAACATTTAATATACTCCAAAGATATTCTAATATAAATTTTAAAAAAACAGTTACTGCCTACTGCTTAAGATTCAAAAATAACACGAAAGCTCAGGGTGACACAACAGCAGCCAAATCCGAAACTGAATTAAATCAAGCCATGAAAGCACTTATTACTATGGTGCAAAAACTTCAATACAAACAGTTCCAGAATAATCAATCATACAATTGTTTTAAAAAGCAATCTACTGTGTTTACATCTATTTATGGATAAGGGCGGAATAATGACAATTGGTGTTTGATTAAAGTATTCAAACGTACCGTTTTGACGAAAGCACCAAATACTATTGCCAGCCGAACACTCATTTAGAATGCTGATTATTCAGAGAAAATACATCAAACAATGACATGCTGAAATCCAATAAACAATAGCTGCTACGCCAACAAAATATTGATAGTTATCACTAAAAATTCTGTAAGAGCAGGAAGTAGAAAATGCGTAAGTTGCATCAAAGCAGATCTTATAATTATGAATTATGTTAATGAGAACTATCGCCACACGAAATAACACTTCCAAGCTTTTGAAAATGTAGAAGTCTCTTTAAGTGCGTAGTTTGACAAGTAGTGAGAATGGTAAAGAAAAATGAATTTTTTAAATACAAAATAATTTTTATTTTTCAATATATTCTCCTAAAAGAGCAATACATTTGTTCCAACGGTGTTCCAATGCCCTTATACCATCTCTAAAATGCGATTCCGGAAGGCTTGCAAAATACTCATTTACGAAGATGATAAGCTCGTCGTTAGACGAAAATTTCTTTCCACCTAGTACCGTTTTCAATTTTGGAAAAAGGTGGAAGTCGGAAGGGGCTAGATCCAGCGCATAAGGCGCATGTGGTACTAATTGGAAATGGAACTCGTGGATTTTGGACATCGCAACTGTGCTGGTATGCGAGGGAGCGTTGTCTTGGTAAAACAGGATCTTTTTCTTTGCCATTCCTGGCCGTTTAGCACGAATCTCAACATTTAGTTTTTGTAAAAGTTCTGCATAATATTGTCCGTTTATTATGGCACCTTTCTGAAGGTAATCAATGAACAAAATGCCCTTTGAATGCCAAAAAATTGATTCCATCACCTTGTTTGCCGATAAAGTGGTTTTCGCTTTCTTTGGAGGTGCAGAACCACGTTCTAACCATTGTTTCGACTGTTGTTTAGTTTCGGGTGCACTGTAGTGTATCCAAGTTTCGCCACAAGTAACAAATCGCCTACAAAAATCAACCGGATTCCGCTTATAAAGGTCCAAACACTCATTGGAAATGCGCGAACGAGTGAACTTTTGACCAGTCGTAAGCAATCGCGGCACCCATCCTGCTGAAAGCTTGGAAAGGCCCAATTCTTTCGTTAAAATGTGGTGTACGCGTTCTGTTGAAATGTTTGCCATGTCTGCTATCTCTCTCACTTTGAGTCGTCGATCTTGCGTAATAATATTATGGATTTTTATAATCATTTCCTTAGAAGTCACGATTTCGGGTGCCCAGAGCGCGCTTCATCAACACAGCTTGTTCTACCACGTTCAAATTCATTTACCCATCTACTTATTGTAGCGGATGATGGTGCAGTTTCACCTAATGTTTCCCGTAACTCTTCTTTTATTTCGGTAGCTTTCATACCCTTAATTACGAAGTATTTAATCACCGTATGACACTCTGCTTTTTCCATTTTAACAAAACGACGTGTTGCTTCTTTTTCAATCAGCTGTCAAAAATAAACTAATCAACCGATTTATCTAAATATCGGAATGTAAACATATAAATAAGCAACCTAAATTACAGTGCATTTGTTTTACCAATTAGAGGGCCATCTATGTGCAATTCCAACTACTTGTCAAACTATCCTCGTATATTCGAACAAATATGAAGCGAAAACATAACTTAGTAAAGAGCTTATGGTACAGTTTGTGTGTTTGTGAGTCCTACTGATTGAACTTGTGGATAATTTATCTACATTAAAGCATTTTGTGTTTCGAAGAGGTAATGTTTCTAATATATATTCCAATAGTGGAACTTAATTTCTTGAAACAGGCAAATAATTAAAGAAAGAAAGATGTTAATGCGTGTATTGCTCACAACAACATAAAGCGGCATTCTATTCCACACAAATAGCCTCATTTTGGAGGACTTCAGACTTATAGACAGATTTTACCCCTAATATTAGAGAAGCAGCAGGATATATCAACATGCTACAAACAGCATTAGAATAATAATATTAAGTATAAAAATTGAACTATACAATAATAATTCCTAAGAAGAAACCAACGTCACAATGAAAATACAAATTGATAAAGCTACTGTGATAGACAACCGATCTCGGTCGCACGGTTCGGAAGTCAGATTCATGTATATATACACTGTATAATAAGAGAAAAAGTATTGGAACATATCCTCTAGATATCATTTATTGTGTAATAGCACTTGTCAATCAGTAGAGTCTTAATCTGTTGTTTGAATCTATCCATGCTAGTATTTTTGAAAGATAGTAGTTATTTGTTTACAATTCAATATGTATATTGTTTCTCCTGGCTTTCGAACGTCTAAAGAAGTGACCCTCCTATTTATCCTTATTTTTAGTGTTATAAACGTGATCCCTACGAGTCCTGAAGTCCCCTCTATGCTTGTGTATATAAAGCAGAGTGCGGTAGATAAATATTGAATAAAATGACATAATTCGGCTACTTATAAAATGCTGTCTACAATGATAATTACAACATAAAAATCCTACGTATGGCTCTCTTCTAAAGTAAAAGGACCATATTAGCTTGTATTGAACTTCCCCAAGTTACAATAGCACAGAACATGTGTCAGTGAAAAAGTGAATAGTAAGCCAGAGTAGCTGCTTCAACTCCGGTCATTTATATAAGTTTGCTCGAGGCATAAATATTGCGAGAACATTTTGAAGATATCTTGTTAATTAATGTGATACTTCTAGCCTAATTTAGGATACAAAAGATTATCTAAGAAATTAACACTCACCAAACCATCAGTAAACCTATTCTCAAAACATATGTAATGTGTCTTAGCAACATTTAGAAAAGTTATATCATTCGCAAGCGATAGAATCCTGACACCAATACTACAGAGTAAATCGTTTATATAGATTACAAACAAGAGTCCGAAAATGAATTCTTGAGCAATACCATGCTTAACATAGTCCTCCCCACTCACAACCGAACCGTATACATATTGCCCCGGACTACAGAAGTAAGACTCAAGAGCTTCAAAGTATTCTCATGAAAGTACTTAAATTTCTATAAAAGCAATTTATGAAACACACTATCAAATGCCTTTGAAAGATACAAATAAGGTAAGAAATTATGCTTGTTAAAGTAATTAATAAATTATTATTATTATTATACTATTAAATAACAATTTCTCAAATATTTTTGCAATCGCTAGAACAATTGCAATTGGATGATAATTAGTCATATTATTTTGATCTCCGTTTTTAAAAATAGGAATAATTTTAGAAACCATCAAACAATCAGGATAAATGCTTGCAGTAAGGTATTCGTTAATTACATGAGAAAGAACTGGTACCATACAATCGATAATATCCTTCGATAGTACTATATCCAGCCCATAAGTATCCTTACAGGTTCTGGACTTTAAAGTCTTCGTTACTTCAATTATTTCATGTTCACTGACTGGAACAAAGAAGGAAGGACTATTTCCATTAAAGTAACAGTAAAGTAGTTAAGTTCATTAAAATTCACATTATCCGGATAGTTGCGTTTTTAACATATGAAGAAATGTATATATTTCTAGTTCAAATAGAGAATCAAACTTATTGCAGTTAAAACAAAATATGTTACATTATCAAGATGGTAAAATATCCAACTCCCGCGAGAACATTTCTGGAGAGGATGATAACATGAATATCTAAACCAACTCCAAAGGTGAAATAAATGGCAAGCAAACAAACAACTTGACCTTGTTCTCCTGGAAGTCCGATCCTTGTACGTGAATATTACAGCACACCCTACACCTGGCTGGGAGAACAAGTCGTCGAAATATTTCCAAATATGGATGGCACCGTGCGTATCGCTAGCGTGCGAATATGCTATCGATTAATTAGCGAACAACTATGAAGCTCGCTTTGCTGCCCATAACGGGGGAGAGTTTATCGTCAGGACAAATTTCCAGCAGCACATCGGACCTACCAGATGAACTGCAAACCCAGAATCACGCCGGCAAAGGACTTTCCACAACCAAAACTATCCCGAAGGAATCACTACAGTAGTAAGGAATGTTTAAAAGGAGAAGAACCACTCTCTGTAGAAGACACATAAAAATGAAAGCGCGCGTGTACATATGTGTGGCGGTATGTTAAGGAGTTTAAGTACTTTTCATAATTTATATTTAGTTTTACTAATCTGACATGCATATTTTGTTATGCTTAATTTACTGATTTAATTTAATAAACATATGTAAAATGTTAATGATATATTTAACCAAACGCCTCTGCCTCCGGCGATAGGTATTTCGCCGATGCGAACATGTAATACCCATCACAGCTGTTTAGTCACACTTGGCGCCAGCGCAACTAAGTGATTAGTTCAAGAGGTCTGCAGCTAGAGTATTAATAGCACGTGAATCGAACTGACATATTTAAAAGAACGATTGAAAGATCGTGAGTCGAGTGAACATCTGATATGACAAAGACCGATCTTCACTTGCTGCTTTCACCCTACTTGATCGTTCATGCTCCAATCGTCTATTGAAATGAATTATATGAAGAGAATCCATAATCCGGGACTAATTGAAAACAGATCCTCGGTAATCGTATACGTTAGTGTTACATGCATATATATATATATACACTACGTATATAGTTTTAGTCTTGCAAGACTGAACTCTCGGTAAACCCTTTCTACCATAATCGGATTTGCAACAATCGATTTTAGATGTAAAAATATATATTTTTCAAATATGGGGGTTTGCTAGTATATATATATATATATATATACAATGTGTTCAATAAAGATTGAGACGGATTATGCAACCAAGTATACAACAACAAAGATTACAGTTGGTATGAAATATCCTTGTAACTAGATCGTGACAGATCTCTATAACCCTACTACATTGTTTGACATTTTGCCTTATTTGATTTGTAATTACGTGTTATCAATTATCAGTAATTTTCAGAACTATTGGTAAATTTTTGGTGGTTAGAGCGGTAAGTTGGATTTAATTTCATATTAAGTGTGTTGGATAATTTTTTTAAAACTATAGATTTCTAGGGTCTAGTGAATTTTGAATGTAAGGCTACAAATAGTGTATGTTTGGTTGCATAAGGTTCCATCTCAATCATTAATGAACTCACTGTATATATTAGGAGCAAATCATTACTTAGGCATTATTGGTACTGTTTATAATATGAATATGTATGTACACTCAATGCAACATTTATTGAATTATATTTTAAGTTTGGTTTTATATAAATGGTAGTATTTTATTTTAATATGTTACAAGACTTTTGTTTAAAAATACAAGCATACTTTTAAAAAGCGAATAAAATATCTTATTCTTAACGAATAAAAGTTTTGCACTAATAAAATTTATTTTTCTGACCACAACCATCGCATAAGATAATCAAACTAGATTAACGTAGGAAATATAAAAATTTAAAAATACGAACTATTTTTGAGGTATGTATAGTGTAGAAGAAAAACTGTTATTAGTGAACTGGTATAACTCGAATATGAGTTTGAGGAGACTAGCAGATTTGTTTCAAATTACATATCCTGACCGTCCAAGACCGAGTCTAACTACAATAAGTAGATTAGTACAGAAGTATAAAAATAATGGATGCATCGTTCGTAATCATAAAAAAAAGAATAGGCCAAGATATGTTATTACTGACGCCAAAAGAGATGAAATTCTACAAACAATCGAAAATAATAATATGCTCTCCACAAGAGCTTTAGCACAAACTACAAATGTAAGCAAATCTTCCGTGCATAAACTACTAAAACGACAACATTTTAAGTCATATCATTTTCAAAACCATCAGGAACTAATTGCGAATGATGCAGAAAGAAGAAGTAACTTTTGTGAAATCATGTTGGATAAGCTTCATAATGATGATACTTTACTACCCAGAATTTGCTTTACAGATGAAGCAACATTTTATGTAAATGGTGAAGTAAATTCACAGAACTGCCGCTACTGGAGTAGACAAAATTTGCATAGATATCATATCACAAGGACTCAGCGGTCACAGAAAGTCAATGTTTAGACTGGGTTGATTGGACACCATATTGTAGGACCGTTTTTTATTGAGGGTACCCTTACAGGAGAAAAATATTTAGAATTGCTTGAGTACAGAGTTATGCCAGCCCTCCACGCTTTAAATATTGATGGTGAGATTTGGTACCAGCATGATGGCGCGCCGGCACATAATTCTCATATGGTTAGAACATTTTTCAACCAAAGATTTCCAAACCGTTGGATAGGCCGTGGAGGAGAAGTAGAATGGTTCGCAAGGTCACCAGACCTGTCTCCAAACGATTTCTTTCTTTGGTCATGTATCAGAAATAAAGTTTTTCATGGAGAACCTCTAAACAATATTGACCAATTAAAAAATAGAATACGTGTTGCTGCAAGAGAAATAACTCCAGAGCAGATACAAAATACAATAAATGAATTCTACAATCGCTTAGGATACTGTCTGGCCGTCAATGGTGACATTTTTGAAAATTTGTTAAATTAGTTTTTAAATTTTGTTCAACTACTGTATTTCACATCCTATGTTGCAAAATAAAATACACGCTAAAATGCATTGCTGTCATTTCATTATTACGTTACTCTAGCAACTAGTGTATGTATCTGCATGTTGCATTATAAAATATATTCACGGTATAATCAATGTACAATTAATGTTAATATATACCACAAAGTTAGCCTTAAAACTCACTAAAACAAATATAAATTTAGAGATTTGTTGTCATATTTACCTGTTTTATTAGCTTTTAACAAGTTCATAGTTTTGTTGTCTCCAGTTTTGAAATATTTTTCATTCTTACATGCATATATACTTGAAATCGCACAGTAGGTACAGATAGAGGTAATATATTTTGATGATAGAGGTACATAGACACATTCGCATTCGATTCATTAATTTTTTGATTAAATTTTCATTAATCTTATTATACCGTTATCTATAATACGAGGGAGCGTTTTTATATTCGCGGAATGAGCGGGTTGTAGAGGCGTGAGTAGGCGCATTGGGGGCGTGGCCTGTGTAGCGACTCATGATTAGTATAAATACGAAGTTTCATTGTTATTAGACAGTTAGTCTTTGAGCTATCGTAAACCAAGTAACATAATCAGGAGTGAAAAGTGAAATATGGAAAAAATCGAATATCGTGCCGTTATAAAGTTCCTTATCAGGCAAGGAAAATCAGTCGCGACCATAATGAATGAGATGTCATTGGTTTACGGCGACTCTTGTCCAGGAAAAACCATGGTGTACAAGTGGCATAGTTTATTTAAACAAGGAAGGGAATCCCTTGAAGACGACCCGAGGCCGGGCAGGAGCATTGAGGTGACCACGCCAGCACTTATCCAAAAAGTTGAACAAATTGTACTCGAAAATGCTCGACTAAAGAAGAAACAACTCGCAGAAATGGTTGGAGTATCCAAAAACAACAGCGCGTAGAGTGTTCGCGTGCATTTTTGGACCTCTGTAATGAAGACAAGGATGGTGTATTAAGTGGAATTGTTACTGGAGACGAAACTTGGGTTCATCATTATGAACCTGAGTCCAAACAAAACTCCATGCAGTGGCATAAAAAGGGCACAGCACCTCCCAAGAAATTTAAAGTGTCACAATCAGCTGGGAAACTCATGGCAACGGTATTTTGGGACTCGGAAGGAATATTGTTGATTGATTATAAAGATAAAGGTGTTTCTATAACCGGAGAATATTACGCTTCAATATTAGAGCGACTAAAAAAAGCCATTAAAGAGAAAAGACGGGGAAAATTGACAAAAGGTGTTCTGCTTTTGCACGACACACGCGCCCGTCCACAAGAGCCGCGTTGCGTTAGCTGCCCTGCATAAGGTGGGCTTCGAAATTGTGAATCACCCACCCTACAGCCCAGATCTGGCCCCGAGTGATTATTACCTGTTTCCGAAAATGAAAAAAGAGCTGCGGGGTAAAAAATTTACTGCCGATGATGAAGTCAAGGAGGCAGTTTCGGCGTATTTTGCAGATATAGAGAAATCATTTTTTTATGAGGGTATAAACAAATTAATTGAAAGATGTGAAAAATGTATCCGTCTTGCAGGTGAATATATTGAAAAAGAAAAATAATTGGTTTTTTTATTTCCACCCCTTGTCCCCCATTCCGCGAATATAAAAACGCTCCCTCGTATATATTTTGAATTAAGACTTATGAATATAGATAATAGATGTGGTTAGTATTTTTTCAATAGTTTTTAATAAATATCGCTGAATATGCAAGTTATAATTAATTATTTCAAATTAGCGTTTTACTAATTGTACTTTATCACTATAATAAGGATTTATTGATCTTAAATGTAATTTAATTTTAACTTCTTACACTTATGGCTACTGAGAAATGGCAGAAATTCTCGATTGAAATATATTATTATTGTCGTTTTTATTGTTTCTTTCACCCACGTTTAATATTTTGCCTCAGAGTAACAATAACAGTGAATGATGAGTTAAAAGAACCCAGCCAGACTCGAACACCAAAAAGCCCCTAGTATAGAAAAAGAAGAGTAATGTCATTTTTCAATTAACGAGTAAGAAAAAATATTTTCAAGATTAAATAGAGAACAAAGCAATTAACCGGTTACAAAAGAAAATAAAATCAAAAATAAAAATCATATGGTATGAGAGGGATTTCTTCAAAACGTTAATCCTAGGAAACGGAACACTTTTGAATATCTTACACACCGTTATTAAAACCGTTGTCCAAAAAATTACTGCTACTTTTCTCTTATCGTCCAGCCAGCAAATAAAGCGAAATACAACAAAATATTGCCAATATTAGAGAGCTAGATTATGTGGATTTTAAAGCAAAGATTTCTCAGAAATATTGATATCTTATGTTGTCACCGTATTCTAGTTTACTTTCTACAAAAGCTTAATAGACATATTTGAAAATATCTGCAGGAATAGAAGTCTAAGATTTCATACTAGATTTATAAAAAGTTGTAATGTGCCTTTTAATGCAGAATTAAATAAAATACTGAAATCTTTACTACAAGTTAAGAGACTGATGTTATGATATATTCGAGGAACTAAAGATGTGGTAGTTAAAGTATCTTATTATAATCAAAATACAGGGTGTTTCAAAAAGAATATACGTATTTCGAATGTATATATTTATTAAAGTTTGAGACATACAAATATGAAGCTTTCCACACATATTTACGAACCTCTCAAGTTCAGATTACAGATGTTCAATACGTCCTCCATCAGCGACACGACAATATCACATCGATACTCAAATTTCTCCCATACTCGGGCAAGCATATCCTTCGTCACTGATGTTATGGCAGTACGGATCCGGTTCTTCAACTCTTCCAGGTTCTGTGGGAGTGGTGGGACATAAACGTTGTCTTTAAACTGCTAAGACATGCTAAGTCGCCAGCTCCTTAACGACCAATCCAACGGTTCGGTATAGTTTCATTCAGATATTCACGCACTTGGCGACTCCAGTGAGGGGGTGTTCCGTCTTGCTGAAAAATGAAGTTTTCTTCGTGCAGCCTCCCAAACAACCCGTTTTGTAACATAGCGACATACTGCCGACCGTTAACCGTGTTTCCATCAAAGAAGAAGGGGCCGTAAACAGATGATCAGGATATTGCGCAAAACACATTGATTTTAGGCGAATCTCTTACATGTTCAATGGCTGCATGTGGGTTCTGTAGACCCCAAATTCGAACATTGTGTTTGTTTACTAGACTACTAACACGGAAAGTCGCTTCATCACTCAACACGATGCGTTGTGCGAAAATGTTATTATTGTCAATAGCATCATGAATCTCGTTATAAAATGCCACACGTGTCCGTTTGTCATCAGGACGCAGAGCTTGTAACAACTGTAACTTGTACGGCTTCATAACCAACCTATGTCTCAAAACACGCCAAATTGTTGTTGTAGGCAGTTGTAACTCCCGACTGGCATGACGAGTTGATTTTGAAGAATTACGTTGGAAAGCAGTTTGAATTCGTGCAATATTTTCTTCAGATACACGAGGGCAGCCAGGACTCTTTCCTTTACATACACATCATGTATCTACAAACTGTCGATACCATCTGCTAATTTTCCACCCATTCCAAGGATCAATTTGGTAACTCAACCTGAAACGTCTTTGCACTGTAATCACGGAATTGCACTTCGCAAACTCGAGAACACAAAATGATTTCTGCTGCGGAGTAGCCATTTTAAACACATGACGGTTACCAACAAAAACAGGAGACAACTGACATCTAGCGGCTATTAAACAAACTAGACTATGTATTCGTTTCTCCAATAGCCGAGCCGAGGCGCAGCGATCGATAGTGTGGACAAAATAATACTTTGTAATACGTATATTCTTTTTGAAACACGCTGTATTTTTATACTTAATTTGATTTTGGTAGCTAAACATCAATTATTTATATCAATCTCATTATGGTGGAGAGTATCGTAATTACCGAAAGTTCTGATTACAGGAAATATTTGTTACTTGTCCGTATCTGTGAGATCTCTAAAGTTCAAAACTCATGGCAATTATTCTCCTGGAGCTCTTTTTCTATTGCTAATTTTATTTCGTTTCTTATCTGCTTTTTCTGGTGGATTTCATGTAAAAATCCATTTGGTTCAGCGATCAACTTACAAGTTTTTGTCGCGAGTTTTTCCTAATTAATCATTATCAAGATACAAAAGTTAAACTTGATGAACGGGAGAAAGCAGGACAACGCGGGAGAGGGAAACTTAAAAATTAAATATGACTTATCTCGTATCGTATCTTTTATTTGATGTTTATATGGAATCCACAAGATAAAAAAAGATTAGGGCGTCCACGAAAATTGGAACAATGAAATAAAATCGGTAATCGAAAAAAGAAAGATACAGCTTACTAGAGCAGAGCATAGAAACTGAAACTAGGAGAACAACCCGCTATCTAATTACTATTACGCAATACATAAGAATTATATGTGTTGTGTAACGACACAATTATAGTTATAATTTATGTGTTTTTTAAATTATTTTCTTGTTAAATACGTTTATATTGTTTCGGAATAAAAACTATCTAATTTGCTACAAATTACATGAATTATATAACCGATAATATTACTGTTACGCTTCGCATATATAATAATTTTTATATCTTTTTTAAATTAATTTATTTTAATTTAAATACAATTCGAATTTCAATTCATAAATTATTGTTATTTGACATTATTTGTGTTATATATATCCAGATGAGAAATCTTTTGTTTTGGTTACGTACGGTAAGGCTGTAATAAAACAAACCGTCGTTGTTTCCTAGAAAGTTAAATATCTAGAAGTTTTAGAACCTTTTTCTTGGAATGCTCTTAGTAACTTTCCATTGACTCACATTCAATATTCATTCTATTTTTATTAATTTCTAAATGCGATTAGAGATTCGCATATTAATTGTTTTCTCACACAGAATACACATCTATTATTCTGTCTAAATATCTTGCTACCTATATTGATATCACACTTTTAATTCATGCTAATTTTTTAGCGCGGCTATTCTCTCGTCTCATTGGTTAGTTCAAACATGCCCAGCATTCTACTCTTTAACTTACCGCTAAATATATATATATATATATATATATATATATATATATATATATATGTATATGCAAGTACCTTACTTATCGTTCAATATATATTTTGATCTAATCCTTTTTATATTTTAGTAGACATCTTTATATCTCTAGAATTACTATTATTACAGCTTTTCCATTATGTTAATTTTGTTTTATCTGCTGCTCTCGATCTTATTAATTATCTTTGTTTAGTTTACGCAAGTTAAAGGAATTAATTTAAATTAGTGAATAAAATTTTAAGGGCAATCCAGTTTTTTATTTCCACTATAATCTTTGTTTCAGCTTGGCATACGTCCTGGACTCTTGGTGTTTATTATAGGCATTTATTACAGTCGGACACGCGCTCGTAATAAATCCATCACCATCACGTACAAATAAATATTGTAGTTACTATTAAATAATATTATCTTTATTATTTATTCGGATTAATTAAGGGGCTATTTAACCCCTTAACACATATACATACCAAACTAGGAGATAATATTACAAAAAAGTAACATTCACCTCAGCACAGATTGAAATTGAAAATGAAAAATATAGAAAGTGGCAATACTTTCTTTGTAATTATTAGTTGGTAATAAACTAAGATGACCAAATTATTTAACAGTGCTAAGCTATTAATCTCTAGTTTTTCCCTTTCTATTGTACATATATCGTGATTCCATACATGTAAAATAGGAGAATAAATAAAAATGAAGTAGTCACGAAAGAAATTTTATTTTATGTTTTATACGTAACTACTATTAGAACACCATTTTAATTAAGAAAGTTTTTGAATCTTAAGAGTAAATTTTTAAGGTTCAATTACCATATTAGCTAGGCAGTCGTCTAAGGAGAAGCTCTGAAAACAGAATTTTAATAAAATACTTTTCTAGTTGCTGAATTTCTAAAAATTAATGCAGAAATTGGTACGAACCTTAAAAACAAATACTTCGGGTTTATAGTAATCATAGAGTTTCACTGTTGCATTAGCTACATTTTCAATAACTAAGTTTTCTTCTATTTTGAACGGCAAACAAACCGTACTAGCACTCAATTGTGTTAAATAAAATATCACTTGGTTTCTTATCTGCTCAAACTTTTTAACACCTGAAAAATATAATACTTTAATCAAATAAAATATACACGTCTACTACGAAGCTTGTAGACTTTGTAATTTTTAATTTAAAGTAATTAAGGTCAATTATTAGTTCAATCATTCTTGAGAATACAATGAAATACTCTTGCATCTTATTATTAATTAATAATTTCAAGATACATTGAACCAGAACTTCTGCCAATAATGCTAGTATAAGTACTGTTTGTTTATATTTTTTGTACTGTAATATTATTGCCGTTTTGCAACGAGCATACCCAAACAAACGCTCTTTTCCGACCATCTTATTCTGTAGCTATAATTTTTATTAGGTGTCATTTGTCTAGTGAAGAAAACATATAGGAGTGTTGTTTGTACATGGTGACTTATTGAAACCTTTCCTTAGACGTATTGGAAGTACTGCTTTATTTTTTTTGTTTCTGAAAATTTTAGGGCATCATATGGGCTCCTGTTCTGTTCGAAGAAAGAATATCGATATATTTTCTTGATAACTACACTTCCGGTTAAACCGGAACTCTCTACTAACATATATCTGAATTCTGCAATATTCTAGCTTCAAGTTTCCACTATACCTAAATTCAACTAAGTAGAAGACCCCTCAAGCTGTACTTTGAAGCGTTTACTTTTTACAAATCTTGTACAGGATAATTATAAAGTAGTGTATTTATTTTTGTATTAGAATGCAGAGTTTATGTCAACATCAACACCTACACATATCTTCAATTCTTTTCGTGTTCAACTTTTTTTATTTTGCTGTATGAGCCATAAATTGCAATGATTGTCGTTAGATAGCTACGGAAATGACAGGTAGTACTAAAATTACATATTTAAAGTCAGGAGCATATCACCCTTATAAATATATAAATGAGATAATCGAACACGAGTCTTTAGAACTTATTTTATATAACGGAGAATGATTATTAATAAGGCGTATGGTGCGTGAGACCACTACTACAACTAATGCGTCCATCACTATCCTCGGGATAAAGTATTTGTACAGTTGTGAATAATTATGCACCGTACATATGTCTGCTCAAAATTTCCTGCGCTGCGAATCTTATGGAATCATGGGGATTGATATGAGAGGCAAAATATAATTGTGGCCTAGAAGATTTCACATTCTCTAATCGTATAAAATTTGTTTTGCTTATTCATTTACGGTAACTGAAGATATCTATCACTGAACATGCTACAAGTTTTGTCAACAATTTATATTCTCCATGAATGAATAAGGTCAAAATATCTGAATTTACGTACGTCTTATTTTTGACAATACCTATCATTTATATAGGTATCTATCAACGATCATATTATAACTTATGGCTTGTTCTATCAAAATGAACAAAAATACTCTTTATAACACGAGAAGGATTGAAGATAGGTACAATAAATGTTACTCTGTGTGGATGTAAAAGCAAACTCATCATTTGAATTAATAAAATATAGGACATTGTATTAAACAGTTTTGGTAAAGTTTCACCTTCTCGAAATTACGTTATGAGCTCCCTATATAAGATTTATCAAAAGTAAGAAGATCAGAGTAAAACTTGGCAAATAATAATAATGACGTAAGAGTAAATTTTAAAAAAATTTAAATACCTTTAAAATGGGATAGGACAAACTTAAGAAAACCTTTCTAAAATAACTTGTAGAATTCAAATATACATTAAAAAGTATATATTTCTAATGATATTTGCAGTATAAGTAGGATATCTGCTACAAATATCATTTTCGGTGCCAACAAATAATAGCGATAATGATGAATATTTTCAAAGAAATTAAAATATCTCTAAATTGTGTTTAGGTATAAATACGTCCGACGAAGTGTTTCAATCAATCATCTATAAGATCTAAACGTGAATAAATATTAAATCAATTTCGCTTACCAGAAAGACTAGAACGAGCAAGTTCATACAATGAAGTTTGATCTGGTGCAAAACCTGAAAGTAGAGTAACTTCCACAATAGCCATGTTTATTTGGCCAGGAGCTGTATACGAAACGCAAGGTCTTATTTCGATTACAGAACATTTTAAATTTTGATAAATTGGCCTTAATTTAATATCGAGTTTAAGGTCATCTGCTACTAGTGGTTTATCAAGATAATAAGTAACTACAGCCTGTAACAAAAGTAAGTTTGTCATTAAATGTATAAGCTACCAAATTTTCAAACAGTACCTGTATAGAGATGCATCCATCACCACTTATTGTAGCTTTCACTTTGTTAGGATAAGAAGCTAATGGAATTACTTCAGTCTTCGTACTGTCACGTTCGACAATATCAAATTCTTTTGATTCAGTTGCAGTAACAACTGTGACTTTCACATCTGGTTCGTTTTTGTTAACAAGTGTTACATAACGAGATATAGCATCCAGTCCTACCACCGTATCCTTGAAATAAAGAATATGATCTCAAATTGTAAGATTGTTGTTAGTTTAAATCGCAATGATGAATAATCCCATAACTATGAATTATTTTCATCATTTAACAAATGTGTACCTAATATACATTTTGCCTGTTTTGACGTCCCCGTTCAATTCATTGGTATGACAGACATATGTATATAAAAAAAATAAAAACAGATCGAAGTGATAGAAATATAAAATGATTATAACTTCAGAATGTACAATCTTCTGCCTTTCCTTCATTTAGTTAGTATATCATATTATGTACATAAAGAATTACTTAAAAATAGAAAATGCAGCACTGCTTTACATCTTTTAAATAAGATTTTAGATACTGAGTTTTTAAAAGATAATTTTAAAATTAAGAATATATAGGGTTATTGATCACTTGAAAATTAATTCAAATAAGTAATAACATTTCATTATTAAATTTCAGATAATAACCAGAAAAATAACAGTGGAAATTTGAAGCGATATCTTCATTAAACTAATCAATCAATTTTATGCGTCCATTGGTTTATTGAATGTATGCCTGGTTGCATTGCCATATGGAATTCCATAAATACGTTGATTCTCCGAGACAGCGTCATCTTTTAGAGTCGATAGTAACTCGCCTGTTTATTTCCGGTTTGAAGATTGTTGCGTTTACGTAATATCTCGTTGATCATGTCAATAGCACCTATCACATACTATAATATAGAGACCAATATCGAATCCTCGTTCGCCAAATAAATATAGACAACGTCGTATACTTAACATTTTACCAATTGAATCATTTTAACAATATCAGAAAACCGTAAAGTTCTAGAATTATGTATTTACCTGAGTAGAGAAAAATCCACCTTTAGGGGTCATTTGGCTTTGTAACCATCTGACAATCGAGTTCGCGCTCCCCAAATTCTCAAAAGGATCTTGTTGCAGCAATGTAATTAATACGTAACTAGACAGTTCCACGTTTTCTGATAACGATTGTTCTAAAACAATTGATAAATTAAGAGTTTTACGCTTTACCTTGTGAGAAATTATTTAATTTAGATGCCTAATATCAAATACCTCTTAAATTCTTTAAATTAATATGAACTTTCATGGAATCAAGTAGTTTCGTTCTGGAAATCGTTAATTTAAGAGCGATAAAAATTATAACTTTTTGTGAACAAATATCCTCTTTCGGGTTAATTAGGAACAATCTCAATATATTTATTATTATATTAGGAAGAACAGAAGGAACATATGCTCTGTTTCATAGAAGAATAGCGTTGGAAGGGCTACAATTGATCAAAAAGGTGGTCTTATTATTTACATAATAGAAACTCCAATTTTATTATTAGTGATGAATACGCAATAATGTCAAACAAATGTATTATTAAATGATATTGATATATTAGATGTGTTATTAAAACGCAAAGTTACAGATACGATATTATTGTTTTTTGTTTCCATAATCTTACATACATATCGTCAAATGAATCTAATATTATATTCTTCTGTTTTCAGTTATTACAAACCGAATGTACTTATATTGTTATATAAAAAACATGAATATAATCTCAAACGGGTGTGTTTAGCGGAAAATACGAAGTAATTTAATTTTTCCTAATATCCAACCAAGATATATCTAAATACACGTAATTTTTCGCAATTTAAACAGGTTTTATAGAGTTTTAGCAGAGACGTCACTTGAATTATCCTCTAAATCTGGATATGTGGACTATCATATTTAGCTGTTCGCTTTTTACTGTTCTAAATCTGTTGACAACAACATAATTTTTTTGTATAAAGCTACACAGCTCTTGTACTATGGCGTCAAATCGTACTCTCTGTTTGCAGATGCGTATGATGTCTATCAATATATTTCACTATCGTTTCTGAAAAATCTTTTCTTAGGTATTTTTTATGATATATATTCAATTGAATATTTTTCATCTATAATATTGCTTCTTCAATTGTTCCATGATTTTTTGAGCCATTATTTCTATCGTTTAAATGCGCCGGCTATGTCTAGTGATTAAACACATCAGTAGACATAGCACAGAAATCATAATTTATAAAAGAAACATGATCGACAGTTATATTAAAAGAACGGACTACAGAAAAGTGCTCTAAAAAATGTTCGTTTCTGTCAAAAGGGTCCTCCTTCAGTCGATTAAACCATTTCCGTGCTGTACTCATTTGCGTTTTCTGCGTAATCGTCATAAATAGTTCTAGTAGCTTCCTATTGGTTAACTATTTTGTTAAATTTGTACAAAAGGATATGTCGAACATGTTTTTTTCTCATCTAACATTCCATTTTCCTTCGCCAATAAATAAAACTACCTTTGCACATATTCTAAAATTATTCAATTAAACAATAGTACGTTAAAATAACTTCGACATGTTCTTAATAATTTTTTTTCAAGATCTTACAGACATGAATTAAATTAACATTCGATAGCGGAAACGTCTCAGGTGCACAAAAGCAATAGTTTTCTAATTCTTATGACTAAAGCTGTCAATTATCAGAGTCGCTAGGAGTCAAAACGTATGTGCTAGTTAATTTACAGAGTGAATTTAGTACAGCGCGTCAGCTAGGTAAGAACAGTTTTAGTATTTGTTATATTGCTGCTTTCGTATATTATTATAGTTAATAACGTCAGAAGATTGTGACAGTACCTCAATGAACAGAAAACGTAATGAAAAGAAATTAATAAAAGAATTTCCAGACTTAAAGTACGACGGCACAAAAGTAATATGTACAATCTATGATAAATCTTTTTTCCTTCCGGGACAAATGTACGTGTAAAGAACACATTAAAACTGTACAACATAAATATGAAAAAAGTGCCATAAATGTTTATAAAGATTTGATTTTTTATTTAATTTTGATGTTTACTATTTGTAATTTATCGTCTTCTTTACTTGCCGAAAATCAATTTCGTAAATTTTGGGTTACATACAATTCCAAATGAAAATTACCCTCCCGAACACCATTAGAAAATCATGTTGGCCTTGTACGTGATCGTTTGAAAACGATATTAAATCCAATTTACTGTAAAAGCTGTAAAAAGTTCTGTTGTCAATTTGATCAATAAGGTTGATATATAACCCCTTTCCACAATTAACTATTTGTAAATTCTGTATACGCATTTCGACAACCAAGTTGTCATCATCCTTTCAAAGTGTCGCACTGTGAGATGTGCACATCTTGTTTTTACTACGGAGTTTATTTTTCGTACAATTTTTTCGCCGTGTTTTACCAGGTGCGACACTTTGAAATTATCTGCTGAGATGACAAGGTTGTACCAGAATTTACAAATAGTTAATTGTAGTTATATATCAACCTTAGTGCTACCAAGGCTCCATCAAATTCAACTCTGTTGTCAATGTTATAGTATGAAGATTAGAATCCTTTAAACTATGAGTGTCATTGTTACTAGCTAGGAAAAGATTAGAGAGGTGTACCAGCGAAGTAGTAGTAGTGCTAAATACATTCACTAAGTATCAGTTCTCTACAGATCAAGTGTTAATGTTAATGATGCCACAACTCTTAAAAATAAGTTTAGTAAACTGACATATGTAACGTGTAAACTACATGTTTTACATCTTATAGCAAAAACTATTAGAAATATTATTCACAGATAAATGATTTAATTGTTCAAACGACAGTTGCTTTTACTCTCCTTAACGAATTCGCAGTTGCAATTAAAAAAACAGATTAATTTGAGGATCATTACGAAAACATTAGATTTTTGAATTCTAAAGAAAAATTTTCTTCAGGTTATACTAAATTTCTACCCAGTTGCAATTAAAAAAATGAATTTGAGCATCAGAAGAAGGAAATAGCTGAATGAAACAAACTTTATTATACAATAGAAACGTACCAGACTGAGTCCACCATGTGGAGCCGTTAATATTATTAGACAATTTCATAAGTTTCTTCAGCTTTGTTTGCACATTTTCCGTTAAATTTAGTAAACCCATTGCATAAGCACTGATTGCCAGTGTGTACTTGTCCAAAGTATTGTCGTTTAATATACACTCTTTGGCTTTGAAGAAAATATTCTCGTCAATCTTTATATTTGTTTCCAAAATACTAATCAACACATAAGACGTCAACGCAGTTGTTTGATTTTTGGAACTTGCTAAACCCTATAGAATACGTGTTAATATTATAATTTGAATATGTCCCAGGCCTTAAATGTTTACCAGTTGGTGGAAGACATGCTGTACTGGATCGAAGCAACCATTTTCCAATTGGTGATTTATTGTCCATCTAATTGCTTTATTTACTATATCGTCATCAATAAAAATGTATTTTTTTATTTGCTTAAAAGTACGAATGACAAATGCTGTTAAAAACATTGAGCCTTCGGGGTCACTGTTGCCGAAAGCAGAAAACGATCCATCGTAATGCATATAGTTCAGCATACGTTGATATCCAATCTCCAAGTTTTTCAAAATTCTGTGTTCAGTACTATTAGTCAAAGCATTATTAGCTTTCAAATATTTTAAAACATAAAGATTTGGTGCTAATGTTGCCATGGTTTGCTCCCCACAACCCGTGGGAACTATGAGAATATTTTCTAAATTCTAAAATTTATTTCTAGGTATTATAAATTCTATTACAATGCTACGCACCTACTTGAAACATCGACCCCAGTATATCAGAATTTATAACTATTTTACCATTTACAGTATCTAATACAATGTTTTCGGGTAAATCTATTTGCCATTTAATGTTATCGGGTCCAGATGAATCTAGCGAAAATTGACATAAAGTACAGTAATGTATTTAAACTTTACCATTACCGTTTGCACATAGTAAAGAGCTCTTCACCGTACTGCTAGGGTACCCCTCCGGTTCCACCAATATCAATTTCTGGACTACATCTCTGCAATGTGTGTTTCATATATTACTACAAACAATCATTAGTAGTCTTTACCTTCGACGTGTTATTGTTTCTGATGCACAACCTTCAACATAACTGGGATCAACAGTGGCAGATACAGTTATATTGGCGTATCCTATTTTTGTAGACTTGATGCGATATATATGTGTTAAACTACCTCCAGCGACTAGGCACTTGTTGAAATTTTTCTTTTCTTCTCCATCTACTAGAACTATATCATCATTAGGTTCTAAAGTCGTGCGGATCTAAAATTAGAAAATAATGCGTTAATAACATAAGAAATTAGTTTTAAAAAAGCAAAAATATATGTATATTATATGTATAGCTCATACTTCTATTTAAAACAGTAAAACTGTAGTACATATATAAACAAGTTTTGTTTTAATATGTATATATATATATATATATATATATATATATATAACGAAACGTTACGGAAGGAACCAAGTTTATATATATGTATAAGTGTGTATATATATATATATATATATATATATATATATATATATATATATAAATAAGGACTTGACAACTTTTTTTCAAAATAAAATGCAGACCATTTGAGATATTTCAAAAACTTTATTATCTCATCGGGTTGAAGCACAATCAAAACATTTAGGAATGGAACTCGACTTCGTTCATATGGCCACCGCGGGCAAGTTTGCAGCGGTCGATTCGTTGGGCCCAATTTTCGATGACTCGGCCACACAATTCGGCCGAAACGGCTGCTATTTCGCGTTCAATGTTGGCTCTGAGTTCTTCCAACGTTGTCGGCTTGTTGGCATAGACCAATGACTTGACGTAGCCCTAAAGAAAAAAGTCTAGAGGCGTTAAATCGCACGAACGAGGCGGCCAATCGACTGGTCCATTTCTTGAGATAACACGCTCATCAAACTTACTCTTCAATAAATCCATTGTAACGTGTACTGTGTGGCTTGTGGCACCGTCCTGCTGAAACCACATGTTGTCCTAGTCCATATTTTCCAATTCGGGCCAAAAATAATCGGTAATCATGGCGATAACGATTACCATTCACAGTAACGTGACGATCATTATCGTCGACGAAAAAATATGGCCCTATGACGCCACCGGCATGCAAACCGCACCAAACAGTTATTTTTTGTGCATGAAGTGGTGTTTCATGAAGCACATGTGGATTTTCACCCGACCAATAACGCATATTTTGCTTATTGACGAACCCATTGAGCCAAAAATGAGCTTCGTCACTGAAAATGATTTTGCGATGAAATTGATCATCTTGGCGCATCTTTTCCAGAGCCCAATCGGAGAACGTACGTCGCTTTAAATGGTCCATCGGCTTCAATTCATGAGTCAGCTTGAACTTGTATGGGTGTAAACCAAGACCCTTACGAAAAATTCGCTATGAAGTGGTCTGGGCGATGCCCAACTCTTGAGAACGCCGTGGAATTGACCGATTTGGATCATTTGCTACGGACGTTTCAACGGCAGCGATATTTTCGACACTTCGACCAACCTGTTGTCTCACTGGCACGGCAACATCACACAACGAATATGTAGACTCAAATTTTTGCACTAAACTTGTTACTGCCTGTCTACTAGGGCGAGAATTACGACCGAAAATCGGAGTTAACGCTCTTAAAGTAGCGGTCACCGACTCCGAATTTCTGTAGTAAATTTTTATAATTTGCAGACGTTGTTCGTTCGTGTACTTTACCATGATGAAAATGTTAAGTTTACTGAATAAATTGACAGTGCCAGTTCGATGATTAGTGAAAGGGTGCTTTCACAAATTGAATTAAAAGTTGTCCCTATTGGAAAACCCTATATATACACTTATGCATATATATAAACTTGGTTCCTTCCGTAACGTTTCGTTTCGAAATTGTATTTATTTTTCATCAGTTTATAAAAATAAACACAAATAATATATTTCTGAAACATTACAATTGTCATCTTGAACTATAAGTAAATCTAGTGAAAACGGAACTTATTACAATTTAATTACATTATATGCTAAAAATAAGTTTAGAATGGACAATAATTAAAAATTATCACTTTCGCTACAAAATGAAATTAGAACTAAGATTATCTTTACTTGAAATCTCAGATCCATGTTAAGAAGGTCTGTTTTGTAGAAAAGTTTTTTTATATGAATGAAAACATGAATGAAAATAAATAAGTAAAATTTTTTAAACCAACTGTATTATAAATTGAAATTTATCAAACAGAACATCTGCGGTGTAAATGAATAATGCAGATATTAATTCCAAAACAGGTAAGACAGTAAGCTGTAAGTTTCTATTTCGTCTAGTAAAATTAAAAAGAAGGCAATAAGGTGGTAAAAATATTGATATGGTAAGACAGGTTGTATTTTACTAGCGATTTTGCTTTTATGTGGTGTACGAGAGTCGATTAAAAAGTTCGTAGAATGGAAATAAAGAAAAAACCTTTGTGATTTGAACGTGTTTATTTCTTAACACTTCAATACGTTTGGAACATCGACTATATATCCTTTGACAAAATCGAAATTAATTAAAATAAGCATCCATAGCAGTTTTAACATCGCTGCCTGTTGAAAATTTAGCCCTGTAGAATATATTTCGGAACCTAAAAGGTGGTCATTCGTCCGTTTTTGCTATAGCAATAACACTTGCGTGAGGCCGTGCATTCTCTTGTTGAAAAATGTTTTGTCGTTGGTTAAACCAGAATGCTTTTCATTAATTTTTTGCTTTAATTTGCATGTGTTTGAAATTGGCTTTGCCTTTTGAAAAGTCACGAACAAAATCGAAACCATTACCTTTTCTGCAGATGCAATAGTGATCACCTTCTTTGGGACGAAGAACCATTGCGCCGACATTGTTTAGACTGTTTTGTTTCGAGCATATAATAATGAACAGTCTCATCTGGGGTACAAAAAAATCTGCTTTGTTTTTTAGAAAACGTTTCAAACACTCATGAGGTGTCGTGGCATCAAGCTTGCGGACAGTTTCTTTATAGCCAACTCTTCATTCAAAATGTATGTCGCTCGTTATTTAGAAATGTTTACAGAGTCCAAACGACGGCCTTTCTACATCATAGTATGCACTTTTTCATGTAGTGCATCTTCAACAGTTGTAAAACCACATTTAAACTTACGACTTATTTCACCTCATTATGAATACTCGTTGTTAATAAGCCTTTTAGGAAGAAGTACTTAATGACAGCACGAATTTCGGCACTAGTCACCTCATTAAAGACTTCGAGACGAACAGTAGTCACAAAAAAACTAGCAAATGTAGCTATCTGAAATTTGACAGTTGAATTATTAGGGAGGCAACGCAGCTTACCCTCTTGGCAAAGATTATGTAGATGTCAGAGTTTTGTCAACCGGTCTTTGAATTTATATTGAACTGGAATTTATTAATACACAGAGTTTCTAAACAAAATCTTCAGGTTAGGTCGTTCTCTTAATTATAATGCTATTGAGGTCTACATTTGTAGTGGCCAAATGGAAGTCACTTGAATAATGAATATTTTTTATTCGTTATTTTATTTGACCTGTCAGTTTTGACAACCCTGACAATATAATAAGTAAACGAGATTGCTATTAATGATTATGCTTAATTTATCTTTTAGGCCGGGTTAAAAAATTTCAAACTGGTTTGGTTGACGTGTAAACTCTACAAACATTATTTTAAAAGAACATTTATTTCGAAACGGCAATTTCTTTAAGTTTTTCACGTACATGAATTAAGCTCACCATTTGATTCAGAATATGTTTGATGCTGTCACGTGAAAACGACACATTTCGACTTCTTGTTAATATAATCTGAGTAAGTAAAATTATTCAGAATTGGATAGAATCACTTTAAGATTTTTATATCAGTTTGATGACAAAAATTCTCAAGACTCCTACTTACAAAATATGATAGAAGTAGCTCCTATTAAGAGATGTAGAAAATCTCAGAATTCCAATAAAAGTATTAAGAGGCCTCACAATTTTTCGTTTCATGTTTGTTTGAGAAGAAGATTGTAAAAAGCTATTTTGAGTTTATATGGTCCTAGTGAAAAGCGGGTTAAACGATTGTGTTATTTATTAACTTCTGGAATTACTCCAACAATAAATGTCAATCTGTGAAATCCAGATATAATTTAATACCATCTGAGTTGTGCTTTCAAATAAAAGAAGATCAATGAAAAGAAACTTAAGTTCTAACAATGTATTGAAAAATATTTGTCTACTACTTTGTATGTTAAACAAATGCATAATATGTGTATGGAAAATGTCTGAGGAAAGTGTTAAAGACAGTAATTTTATACGAACTATCCAAGAATTAAATTTCTTTTCAATTACTATGCGGTAAAGCAAATAAATTTACGCGTGACATTATTTCTAGATTGAAGAATTCATACAGTAACAGTTGAATGGATATTGCTTGTTGCATATGGCGTTATCTGTTTTGTCGCAGAAAGTATAGTCCATCAAAAGGTATTGACAAGAGCTTGCAATCGGCAATAGTTTAGCGAGGGAATTGTATCCCAGTTTAGAAAGCGAATGAGGTTCATTATTTTACACCTAAACAACGATGATGAATTTGTTGAAATGAAATTGCTGATACGTACGAAAAATGTTTTTGTAACGTTAAAGTAATATGTAAGTGATAGATTTAATTTTGATGGAGCCTGTAGTTGATTAACTTGATCACTAAAGGTTGTTATATAACTCCAGATAATTAAACAGCGTCGCGCCTGGAAAACTATGGTAAAAATATCCGAAATACGTATACAGAATACGAAAATTAATGTGGCAAGGGGTTATGTATCAACCTTCATTGATCAAGTGATAAATTATTGATATATGTGTTATTGTGGACTAAACTGACAAGAATGTTTCGATGAACTGAAGGAAGCGAACAAAGTCTACCTATTAACTATGGTAAAGTTCTGGTATATTATTTTGGCCGAAATTTTTTTGAAGAAGCAGTTTCATAGAAGTTTTCGTAATAAAAGAAGATCGTTAAGTTATTCTTTACTCAATAGGCAGCCCTAGTCGTTGAGGTGAAAGCGAACACGATCCCGTGTGATCAATTCAGAGTATAAAAGGCGTCTACTTGCTGGATAACTTAGTGCTAATTCGAAAAATGAATTCTGTCAATCCGTACAACATCGCATGGTTTAATCATGGGTTCTCTCACCTTGTTTAAAATGCTGATAAAAAAAAATAAAGCTAGGTTTTCCATCTCGCATTCTTTCCCATAAAAGAAAACACGTCGACAGATTAGCTCAAAGATAAATGACATATTTTTAGAAACATGAAAAAGATATTTGAAAGACTAGATTCCTAGAATGGAAAAAAAAGACTTAACAGTAATGACAAGTGTTTCAAGAAATATAATAAAATTTTCAGAAGGAAATATTGTATTCTACTGTATAAGACATCATTAAGATGTATCTCAAAAAAGTACGATTAATCGTGAGTAGATACATTAAAAGGAAGGAAGAAATTCTTTCCTCACATGACCAGAGTTTTGAATAGAAGTGTAACATAAGGGTTTAATGGAATATTTATGGTGGAGTTACTGTTAATAGCTTTTTTTGACGCCATTAAAATTATTGGTTGAAAAAACAGTGTATGTACATTTACGAAGCTAATCATTATGTACATGAAATTCTACATAATCGATAGTAAGAATACATGAATTTTTAGAATCGAATGTCTAACGCAAATATTACTGTTCAAATAAAGCACGTTATATTTAGCTCGCAAAATTATGTAATTGTTACATAATACGATCTGAAACAATTTTCGTTTTTATTCGAGGAAACAAGTTAGTTTTTTTCTTTGAGCATCTTGAATGTATATGATATAGGTATGCGCATATGCGTATATGTATGCTTAACAGAAATACTAACCGGCAAACTATAATTGAGATAATTGAAAATCGGAACTTGTAGCTGCAGTATTTCTTTATTGCGTTTGATTGAATAAGGTAGTAAGACATCCAGGAAGAAAGGTTTGAAAGCTCTCATTTCAATACTGTCACTTATTCCAAAACCTTTATTCGGCGATACGCAAATAACATTTCCAATCCAATCAGTAATACTATCGGGTAATTTTCGTTCGATTGCAACTTCACCATCTTCGCTAAAAACAAATTACTGCTTATAATAATAATAATAATAATAATAATAATAATAATAATAATAATAATAATAATAATAATAAGCTTTATTTTACCATCTATTATATACAGATAAAGAGGTAACGTCATTGTCTATGATGGTCTGTGTGTGTATGTACGTGTATATGTACTGTGTGTAAATGTGGTATAAACATATGTGTGCACAAAGCAGAACATACAGTTTAATATTTGATTGATTTCATCTGCTCTTGGAACTCCGTCACTGTGTAGAATCCGTTTTCAAAAAGAAATGTTTTTAAGTCATTTCTAAATTTCACAATGGGTTTTTCAGTCCACGATAATGGCAACCTGTTAAACATATCCAAATGTTTGTGTTGGGCAGCAGTAGTACGTAGCCTATGGTTGGGAAGAAGTACTTGTTGTCTGGATCTCAGTTGTATTGCTCTTCCCTCTCCTTTCCTTTTCTGGGTTGGTAGCTCTCGTTTAGCGCGCAGCAATTGCTTATATATGTATGTGGAGGCCAACGTCATTATTTTATTTTTTATGAATATAGGTCTACAATGTGCCGTTATATTAACTTGTTCGATTATTCGTAATGCCTTCTTTTGCAAATTAAAAATGTCATTGGCATGCACTGAATCGCCCCATAGTTGGACACTGTATGCCATCCGCGAGTGAAAAAGTGCGTGATAAGCTGTTTTTGCAGTTTCCTTATTTGTGATGGTTCTGATTCTCCGCACAGCATATATTGCACAAGAGAGTTTTTTCGAGACGGCGTCCACTTCATCCTTCCAGGTTAGTCTGGTATCTAAATTTATACCCAATATTTTGACTGACCCTGCATTCGCGGGAGTTTCTTTCCTTTTGGAAGTGAATGCCAGTTTGACAGTTTTGGCCTCATTCAGGACCAGCTTGTTTGCCGAAAACCATGCCATGGCCTCCGACAGCGTTTCGTGAGCCCCTTCTCCAAGTTGTTGATCACTCTTCCCTCTACATAGAAACGTTGTGTTATCAGCATATTGCACAACCATTTGCGTGACATGTTGCGGAAGGTCATTGACGTACAGGCAAAACAGAAGAAGACCCAAAAGAGATCCTTGAGCCACTCCATATCTGGTGGTTCACTTGTTACGCCATTAAAGTGAACAACCTGCCCTCGCCTTTCAAAATAGGAACGCAACAACCTCGACACCTGACCACGAATGCCATAACATTCCAACTTCCGCAAAAGCATGTCACTCTGCACACAGTCGAAGGCCCTAGACAAGTCACACGCCAACACCATGGCAACCTCTTCATCTTCAAAAGTATCCCAAATAAAATTTAATATGGCCAGCATGGCATCTATCGTCGATCTACCAGCACGAAAACCAAATTGGTTCTCGGACAGGACACCATTTTTTTCCAGAAATGCCACCAGTCGCGACAGAAGTGCTGCCTCCAAAAGCTTTGATAGGACAGGCAAAACTGAAATGGGTCTGTAATTTCGAGGATCCGTAGGGTCTTCGGCCTTATATATAGGTATTATTTTTGCTGTCTTCATATTTTTTGGTACAGAAGCTTGTTGAAAGCATGTGTTCACCAGATCCGAAAGAGAGTAAGATAAGCAATCAGCACATCGTTTCAGCATTTTAGTATTCATCCCGTATATATCCAAGGCGTCCTTTGATTTAATTCTTTGAATTATATTTTTTATCTCATTAGGTGTTACTGGTGCTAAGAAACACGACTTATTAACCCTACGGATTCTATCCGGAATCGTTGATTGGATGCCCAAGTTGTTGGAGGTTTTTAGAGATTCTACTGCTATAGTACCAAAAAAATTACTTAAGTCATTCGAGCTCGGTACCTGCTCAGGGCTCCTGGTCGTACGTGTTTCTTTTTTGATTACATTCCATAGACTTTTTTGTATATTATTCGAGTTGTATATATAATCGAGGTAATTATTTCTTTTTTCTTCTTTTGTTTTTCTGAGATAGAAGTTTTTGTAATTATTAAATATATTCTTTAGGTCATCACCGCCTAAACGGTTGTAAGCTTTCTGTAGAAGAGTTAACGTTTCCTTAATCTGTCTGAGTTCGTTACTCACTCTAATTGACTGAGTAACTTTATTCACTTTGACTGGTCTGGTTTTCAGAGGAAAGGCGATGTCCACAGATTAGTTGTGTTAAGATGAAATCATGTTTTTTATTAACTTCATTTTCAATTCGCGTGCTTGCCCATCTTTGTGATGCAACACAGCTCTCGAAAATATCATAATTTCGTTGTGCAAGGGTTCTTGTTTTAATAAAATTTTGTTTAGTTGTCTGACAGCCCTTTGTACTGAACTTTATTCCTTCGTGATTAGATAAACATGTTGTAACTACTTGAGATGTGTATTCATCAATATTCGTAAATATATTATCAATTATACTTTTTGACGTACCTTGAATTCTTGTGAACTGGGTAATTGTGTGGTGCAGGTTGAAACCAAGTAGCGTATTTATGAAGTCACGTGTATCTTTATTGGTCCTTGCTATGTCGATATTGAAGTCACCAGCAAGAACAATCTTTACACTCCTGTTATACTGTTGCATTATTGTAGTAAGTAGGTTGGAAACAATCTCAAAAAACTGCATGACGTCACCCTCAGGGGCACGGTATATACATAATATGATTAAGTTGCATTTATTTAAGTAAATGCCACAGACTTCACACTTTTTTTCTACAGAAAGTTTTGTTACAAATTCCATATTATTAAAATCTGAGCCAGCTCGAGTGTATATACATACACCGCCATGTGAAAACATGCGTCTCACGAAAGAAGATGCCAAGGTGTAATTATGTATGTTAAAGGAATTAATGTTGTGCACGCTGAACCAATGTTCCGCAACACACAAAATACCAGCCTCTTGTTCTTGTACTAATATTTCAACTGCCTCTATTTTATTAGTTAAACATTGAGCATTAATATATAATATATTCAAGTTGTTATTGCTATTTTCGGTTTCTGATGAAAATTTGATTCAGTGTTCTTTAAGTTATCCTTGTAAAATATAAATTTACGTATTCTTATCCCTGCAGGCCAATTAGTAGGCTTTATGAATTCAGAATAATTATTTTCTTTTATGCCTACTTTATAACAATTAGCTCCATACTTTGTATCAATTTTGGTACACTGAAAGTCGGTATTTTTGAGAATTGTTTTTATGTGATCGTTTACTTCTTCAGGTGTGTTATTTGTATCGATGTTTCCTACGAAGAGCCACATTTTTTTATCTACTGCTTTGATCTTTGAGATCTCTTTCTCCGCAGTACCAATAGATAGGTCTTGTCTGCGCCTTTTTCTTCCTATTTGCGTCCAATTTACTTTGTTTTCGTCCCTCTCGTTTAACCGAACTTTTTCGGATGTAGGGAGCGATGCTGTTTCGGCTTTATTACGAATGTTTGAAGAGGCTGCCTTCGGTTTGGTAGATTTAATGGCATCTGCGTATAACCGGGTGTTAGTTGCGTTTTCGTTTAGCGATAATTTTTTATTTTTAGGTTCAATGTTCTCCAGTTTATCATCTGTTTTGTTTTTATGAGTTTCGTTTTTTAATGTTTTATTTCCTCTCATAGTATTTGCATCTCTATTAGTGTCGACATCTGTCAGGCTGTTTCTGGTATCATTTTGTTTTATCTTTTCAGATAACATTTTTACAGTGTCCTTTAATTTTGTTAGTTCTTCTAATAAAATTTTGTTTTCATTACTTAGTTTATTTATTTCTTTCTGTACAATAGCAGAGAATTTGCCTGATATTGTTGCAATTATGATGTCCATTTTAGTTGTAATAATAGCATCTATCTTTTCATGCAAGTTAGCGATTTCTTGGTTTTCAGGTATCGTTTCCAATGGTACACTATTTGAGGTTAATACCTCATTGCAATTTCCACATGTCCATTCATTCAGTTCGCCGGATGTCTTCATACCAGTGAATTCTTCAATGTTTAAGTTTACACAGGCAATATGAAAATTTCTTGCACATTTGCCTCTACAGGATATGTAATCGTTATATCGATCAATTTTCTTTTCACACTTATAACACTTTATCGCCATTTTGGCATATATGATATATATACATATATATATTGCATAAATCGCCTCAAAGATGTTCAAACATCATACGTTGATGATCAGAAGAAAGGTTGATATAAAGTCACAGTGTATGTTATTCCTGTTGATTATAAACAGTTAAAATTCGCTAGCCAATGTAATTAGAAGTACAAGTAAAATTGTTTATGTAGTCGAAGAAAAAGATATTTATGTTAATCCTTAAGAAGATATTTAAAATCTCTCTAAAACAATTATAATTAATTAATAGAATAGGAGTTCTGATATGCGAAACATTTTTCTCAATATTTTGACGTTTCTGCTTTCCAAATAGATTCAATTTCACGTTAACGTTGTATGAAGTTCATGTTAGTAAACAAGTTCTAAACTTCTAATTTTGCAGTGGCGGCTGCACCGGCTTATTCGGTACATTCAGTAATTTAGATCCGCTTGAAAATTAATTGCTTAAACACGGTAGTCAGAAGAAAAGAATAACTCGTGAAGCAGCAGATACACTTAAAATAATTTAAAATGTAAAATTTCCATTTATTTTAGTAATTATTTAAAAAAATTGTGTGATAATTTTTTTTCTTGCAGACCGGTGTAATTATTATATGATATACTTACTCTGCAGCCACTAAATCCCACAGCCATGTTTCAGGAAAGAAAGAACGTATAGCTGATCCTCGATCATCGACAGCATGGATTTTAGCAGAATCAAGAGTATCACCACGTTCAGAAATAAGATCAATGTCGGGATAGTATACTAAACCGATTGCTGATAATATTAACAACAAATTAATATATTGAAAAAGTTACATTTTATTCGATTCATAAGTTTTGCTTTTAACTAAAAGGAAAAAAAGGAGAGAAAGTTTTAAAATTGTCTAAATACTTCTCTTACAAATCAAATACTTATTAAATTCTTAATAATTCGGCGAATGATTATTTTTTGAAATTAATGAAATAATATAGTGAAAAAGATTTTTATATAGATATTTCGTTTAGCGAGAAATCTTCGGTCAATTTACATGGGCATTATAATCCTTGGGTTCAATATAATTTCGGGAAATATATACATATCTTATGTAATAATTGAGTACTTAAAGATCATAAATATGTGGATAGAATAATTGGAGAATCCCGCAACTAGATCTTTTTCGTCGACAGCTGTTTTAACGATGGACTTAGATATCCCGCCTAATAATATGTGCTTTCAAAAAGAACCATTAAGTTTAAAAGAAAGGGGCGCCTCATGTCAGTAAATGACAACATATTTTATCGAACTCTTAATAATACGAAAGACGATTAGAATATTCTTGTTAAAAACAGAAGCTAAAGAAAGCTGAGCAATACAAAAGGTACTAGGAAAGTTTTGCAATACAACTTTGTTTATTTAATTTTTCAAAGTAATTTCCTCTACACTCAATACACTTCTCCATCCTCTGGAAGAGAAAGAAAGCCAAGCAACAGTAATAATATAATTGCTTGCAACTGCTAAAAATTAAAAACAGAAATACGATGATTCCAGCAAAAATATTATAAGTATGTAATAAAGATTTATTTACATATTTATTAAGATGAACGTTGGGAAGTGGGGAAGTTCTATATCGAAAGATTAGAACATAATATACATTTAACGTGTTCGTATAGAAATTAGATATGAATTTGTCCTGCAAAGTTTCATTAAATTGTTTTAACGAAAACTCGTTGAAACGAGAGGCAAATATCACTAAAAAGGAAATTTTCACAGTGTTATTTAACGGTTAAATAAAACTTCGTGGATTTGTAAAACCCTTCCAATGATGTCAAATGTAGCTCTTCAATCTCTATGCAAATTAAATATTCTTTTCAATACGTAAAATATTACAGTCGCATTGAAAAACACGCTTGCTTTTGTACTTGTTTATCTAAAATCGATCTTTTCGTTCTTCACGTCCACTCTTCAACTCTTTAATTAAGCGTTCGTACAGGTTCTTTAATACGGGATGAAAATTAATGGTAGCAACAAAGGACTAAGAACCGTGGAATTGGATAAAAATGTTGTATCAGAGGCTATTCGTTCCAATAATGGCATTAAAATCAACTAATTCGTAGAAAATTCAGATCGTTTGACACCAAAATGTAGCAATCGTGTGTCAGCCAATATATCATACTATCAGTGGTGAGAGTTGCTGTTTCTGCAATAGCGGAAGATTATTAATGTTAAGCTACGTGACATGAAAATGGGGAATTGACAACGATACTACGCTTATATACAATTGAAGCGCTACAAGTTGGAGAGGTTACTTTTCGTTTCTACAGAAATATTTTCAATCTTCATTACCTCTTATTATATCGCATCAAATTTATGCAAAACAGTGACACTTTACAATATGTATATATTTCATCTACCATCCCTTTATTAATCGTACAAATCACTTGTTAAGTTATTGTTCTCACTGTTTTTCATATAAACTTACCCTCCTATTTAGATTATTTTACTTATTTACTTTTATATCTTACTGTGTTGCAGAAATAATATGCGAAATTATACCAAACACATTTATAAACATAATGGCCTTAATGGTAATAAGAAATTATTAACAAAATTAACAAAAAAACGATTAATAATGAACAGAAGGAACATTGTTTGAGACACTTTTTCAATAATGGAATATGGAACATCGAAGAAACAGAAAATTCCCGGCCACGTTACAACTAAAAATAGACAAGAAAAGTTTGAATGTATGCATTTATGTATTCGGTCCCCAACTCATAGTTTTATATCACGTAAGTTTAAATTATTAACAATATTTTTTATTTAAATTCTCCAAT
>JAVIWB010006812.1:0-12702 GCA_031893035.1 Dermolepida albohirtum
GGGGGGGTTGTAAAAAAAAAAACTGGTTTTCGGTTTTCATTACGGTGTATGTAAATATCCGCGTAGTTTTCTCCATGTACCCCGAAATAAAAGGTTGCGGGAAAAATTACGCGGATTTCCGTTTATATCAAGAAAACAAAGCTGTTGTCAAAAGTATTGGATCAGCATATCATGCAAGCGAAAATATACATGAAGCATTCTTTGTCGGTACCATGGCCTTTATATGTTCTGGCAAAAGAACCGTGAAGCCCGAATGAAACACGGGAGAACGGTTTTGCCGCGATAATCCGAGCGACGTGTGCCAACCGCGCGGCTCCAGCGGTGTGGGAATTGGATGGGCCTATCATTATCGGCCTGGCTACGTCAAAATTACTGATGTTCAAAGCCAATCATCCTTTTACTAAAACTTGTTATACCTCAAAACCGGATCACGGGCTGCCTTAACCCTCGTCGGGTCTGCGAATCGGTGTGGAAACAGGAGCTTGGTGAACCGTTTCGGGGGGTTCCATAGCCTCCCGATAAATACGAATGAACACATCAGCCGCTTTGTCCAGGGTTTCCATGCCTTCGGTCTCGGTTGGCTCTACCATTAAGCTTTCTTTTTTTGACCCTACAAAATGCCACATCTCGTCAAATTCCATATGCTTGATATCCCCGGGCACTTCCGGCTCCGGTAATGTTTGACCAAATTCTTGAATCCAGCGGTATACAAGAGAATGATCAACGCCTAGAATACGTCCTATCATTCGGAAAGAACCTTTCGCCACGGAGCACAGCAAGATACATAAAGCTTTTCTTGCCGCCGCTTTATCATTTGTTCGGTTATCACCTTCGCGGAAATTCAACCCGCATTCCTTGCATTTATATCTCTGCTTACCTGCAACAATGCCGTTTTTTCTTGTTCTTGTTGATTTGCATCTCTTGCATTCCGGCATGCGTCTCATCCCCATTCTTTGATGGATTTATTTTACCATATCACTATATTTATGACAACACTCTCCACTTTTGGATGTTTTTTAGATGGAACGATTTTGCGGAAACCATGTCTTGCAAGGTTTTGCAACAGCCTCATGTGTGAGGAATGTACGAGCATAATCTTTTATCCGTAATAGCATTTTAAGCGGATTTTAGGGTCTGCTCGTTTGCTGCGCCTAAATATCTTTTCAAAATGGTATAACTCGCCATCTCATCACTCCCGTACCGCTTCCTTTTTACCGCCGCTGCCTTATGTGCAACTTTGTGCTTATCTTAATGACATTGCGCTGGCTGCCGCGACTTTGACCGTAATTATATTGTAGGAAGAAGGATGAACGAACCGTAGAACAGAAGCCCTCTGCATCGCTTTGTAAAAGTGCGTTAAGAAAAGTAAAACCGCTTGTTTCTCAAACCAAGAGAAACAAGCGGTTCATTTTTATACAGACGATGCCTTTTATGCGGCTTTTCTTGAATTCTTACCTATACATCGTGGCCTGACGCGTATCCGGATTCCAGATCACGTTCGCGCCGAGCTTTTCGGACACATATCTCAGCGGAACCATCGTGCGTCCCTCGTGGATGAACGGCGCCACATCCATTCCCTCGTCAAGCCGTCCTATAGTCAGTACAATCGAACTCCCCGTTAAGCAGAACCGTTGCCGTTTTGCTCCAGTCGTTCCAGTCAATCTCAGCACCGAACGCCTCCGCTATGAATTTCAGCGGAACCATAGTCCGGCCTTCGGATATGAACGGCTCAACGTCCGATACCTGCGCTTTGCCATTTACAGTGTAGGTTTTGCTGTCAACAGTCGTCACAACCTTGACCAGCGTTTCGGAAACGATTACCGTGTATTGGCTTAACTTGGAGGTATAAGCCACAAAGTAACCGTCCTCCCATTCCCCACCGATCTGCTCGTAGCTGCCGTCCGGCAGAAGCCTTACCGCAGTCAGCTTGTTCATCTGCTCCGCGGTCAACTTCATGCCCGACAAGTCGAACGCCAATTTTATCAGCGAGTTGAATTCAGTTGATTCCTGACCGTTCACGAGGATAGTCACATCAACGGTCAGCATGAGCAGCTCCTCGTTTACAGGATTATCAGCCAATATCCTCGCGGGAACGTTAACTTCCAACGTCGGCGTAATCCGTATCTCTCGTCGTCTCATCCGCGCCGTCTTCGTCCTCGCTGCCTGCAAGCTGCGTTAAGGTTTCGGGCGGAATGATAACGGTGAGACTATCGTTCGCAATGGATAACGATTTGCCGGTTTCCGCTACCGCATTGGCGGCGGAGCGCTGATCTCAATGGATTCGTTTGATCCATATTTACATTGATTTCGCTGCTTGCCCATCCGGATTGGCCCCAAATGGATAATCCGACGAGCCTGTCGCCTTCGTCCCTGCCGATAGATCCTTCCAGGTTGTTCACCGGAATAACCGGAATATTGACTATTTCATTGGAAGAACCCGGTGTTGACGGAGCCGGTGTTGACGGCGCCGGTGTTGACGGAGCCGGTGTTGACGGAGTCGGTGTTGACGGAGTCGGTGTTGACGGAGTCGGTGTTGACGGAGCCGGTGTTGACGGCGCGGGCGTCGAGACTGTAGGCGGCGTATACGGGTCTTCAACAATAATACGCGTCCATTTTGCGTACAGCGTCAGGTCGGCCGTTACAGGCAGATTGAAGCTGTAGACGCTTGTCAACTCAGGGTTTGTATGCCATCCCATGAAGTAGTAGCCTTCTTTGGCGGTGTACGGTATCACGACGGCGTTTCCGCTCATTACCGTTTGCGGCTCAACATACGTGCCGCCGTTTGTCACAAACGTTACGGAGTGTGCCGCCGTGGATATGGCCGTCCATCCCGCGTACAGCGTGAAGCTGGACGTTACGGGCTGGGTGAAGTTGTATGGCGTGGTCAGCGCGGCGTCGGCATACCATCCGGTGAAGTTATATCCGGCTTTCCCGGTGGTGGGGCTGGCTGCCTGGCCGCCCGCGTTTACCGTTATGGGATACACGGTTGAACCGCCATTTGTCTCAAACGTTACGGTATGCGTGTTAACCGCAACCGCCGTCCACTTGGCGTACAGCTTGAAGCTGGAGGTTACGGGGGTGTTGAAGCTGTACAGCGCCGTAAGCGCGGTGTTCGTGTACCATCCGGCGAAGGTATATCCGGCTCTGGTGGTGACGGGGCTTGTAATCAGGCTGCCCGCGCTTACTGTTGCGGAAGGCACAGTCGTGCCGCCGTTTGTCTCAAAGTCTATGGTGCAGGAGGACGCGCCGTTAAACGTCGCCACGAAGGCTCTGTTTCTGTAAATGGTGAAGGTGTAGCTGCTGCTGCTCGATACAAGGGTGCCTCCCTCGTACCATCCCACGAAGTCATACCCTGCGTTGGGCGTCGCCACTATAGTAACAGGCGAGCCTTCGCCGTAGCTGCCGCCGCCTGTTACGGCGCCGGCGCCCACGGGGCTGGCTGATACGTTAACGCTGTAGGACGCGGGTGTTTGGACTGCGTTTACGTTAACCTTTATCGTCACTGTAATGACAGCCGTACCGAAATAGTAGTTTGCCGGGGGCGTCCAATCAGCCGTAAGGGTGTAGGCGCCCACGGAGGTTCCGTCGAAGACGCCTGTCCAGTTGGTGATTTGCGCGGAAGCGGAATATTCTCCGGCGATAATCGTTACCTGTGACGGCAGCAATCCGGACGCTTTCAGCGCGGCCAGGTTTACTATATTTCTGTCGCTGTTAATGTTCACGTCGGCCATGGGGCCGTATCCTGTCATTGTTTTCGGCACGTCGTCACTTGCGGCGTATACCGTCACCTTGGTTCTGGTGTGCGCATATACCTGTGAGGCCACGCTGGCGGTGATATATGTGTAGCCCGCCTCTTTGGCCGTCAGCAGCCCGCTGGCGCTTATCTCAACGCAACCGGGGTTTTCGTTTTCTCCAAGTCCCGTCTGCCATGTGATTACATCGTAGGCGCCCACCGGGCTAACCTCGGTGTACAACTGCGCCGTTTGCTTGCCGGGGTCGTCCAATACAAGGATAACTTCCGTTGGCGACAGGGTTACGGAGGAGGGCATTGCCATAATGGACACGGTGAACTGTGCCGAAATGGCGGGATAGGCTTCCGACGTAACCTTTACGACGGTGTCGCCGGGGGCGCCGGCTTGCAGCGCCACGCTAAGGTTAGTGTCGGAGCCGGAGATTGTAACGCTGTTTCCGCTTACTATTTCCCATTTAACGCCTCTGTAGGTAGCGTCCTCGGGGATAAACCGGGCCTCGAAATACCTCAGCGTGTAACCGTTTTCATCGGTCAGCGGCAAGGGATACGTCTGTCCCGTTACTTCCTTAGGCGCAAACAGCGTGCCGGATTCCCATACCTGCAAGCCCTCTACAGGGATGTTGACAATTACCGATATCTCGTCGTAAAAGTCTCTGTTGTCCCAGGCTTCGGCCCTAATGGTTGTTTGGCCGCTGGCCACGCCCGTCACAACGCCGTCGTTGTTGACGCTGGCTATCGACGGGTTTTTGGACGTCCACCAGACTTCCTTGGGGAACGCTTCCGCGCCGTTTACCAAAACGCCAAGCTGTGTCTGCTGCCCGCGCGCGAGGGTTATCACGCCGTCTCCCAGTATCTCAACGCTTGACACGGTTTGCGTGACGGTAATCACGCAAGTGGCGTCAGCAGTCATTGACATACCTCCCGCCATGAATTCCACGGTATAGACGACGCTCGCCGTTCCCGTTCCCACGGCCTCAATAACGCCGTCCCGGACGGTTACGACGGTTTCGTCGCTAGATATCCACCACGAGTTGAAATACGTTGCGTCCGGCGGGGAGAACACGGGGAGCAGCGTATAGTTCTCGCCCACTGTCATATTGAGTGCCGCCTTGTTAAACGCGACATCGTTCAGTGCTTTTGTAACGTTAAGGGTAACACTGGCGGTAAATCCGCCATCCACGGAGATGGCTGTAATGGCGGCTGTGCCGGCGTTGTTTGCCGTAACGTCGCCCGTGAGGGGGTCTACCGACGCGATGTTGGCGTCGCTTGAAGACCACACGACGCCCAGATGGGCGAAATCCGCGTCCTGGGGCTGCACCTGGGCAGTAAACCGCTCGGCGAAACCGGTCTCCATGGAGTGGGTCGGTGTGGACGGATAGGTGATATTAACGCCAACAACCGGGTTATAGGATAAGGGGAAGCCCACACTCACCTTGCAGGCGGCGAACAGGCCGCTGCCGTCCGTCGCTTTTACGGTGACAATCGCCACGCCGTCGCCGAGTCCCTTGACCTGGCAGATAGTGCTTTCCTGGAAAATATTTTCAAGCTCAAGTACGTCTGTGCCGTCTATAGACCACTGGAGATCCAGATTGCTTACGTTGTACCATGCGGGGTCAACCTGAACACGCAGCTCCGCTATTTCGCCGACGGAGCCAATGTGCACCTCGCTCATGGCGGTTCCTTCCGCGTCCACGATGGTGATGCTGTTGGCGTAGTCCGTTACGGTAACGGTACATGCGGCGTATACGCCGGAGCCGTCTCTGGCGGTGGCCGTTATGGTGGCTGTTCCGCCGGATATGCCCAATACCGTGGCTGTGTTGCCGTTTACCTCAACTGAGGCTATATGCGGCGCGTCTGACATCCACACCACGTCGCGCACGGGAGCTGAGAGGGGGGAGATGTCCGCGAACAGGTTTTGGCGTTCACTCACGTTGATGGTGACGCTGTATCTGCTCAGAGTGATGTTTTGCGCAAGGTTTTGGTCGGACACGTTCAGGTCGAAGGAGGATACCACGCCCGCCTCATGGCTGCTTATCCCGTTGTTTTTCTGCGGCCATACATACGCTCTGTAAAGGCCCGGCTCCAGCGCGGCGGTGTCCAGCGTAAGCGACGCCGCGTTCTTGGGCGCTTCGCCGTAGCCGACGAGGCGGCCGTTTTCGTCCACTATCTTATAGGCGAGGATATCGAACCCGGCGTTTTCCCGCGCTGTTATCCCGCTGATTGTAAGATCGTTGCTTTGGGCGGTTTGGTAAACGCCTGCCACGCCGTCGATATAGCCGATGTCGCGCCCGCTGTTGCCGCCGATTACGGTCAGCTTATAGTAGTTGGCGTAGGCGTTGTCGTCGGCGGGGTAGTTATCGTTCGGCGCCATCGCGCCGATAACGTCTCTGTTCGTTATCTGATAAGCGAATACGACAGAGTTGGGGTCAACCTTTCCGGCGGGGCGTATGCCGTGGTAGAAGTGCATATACACGCCCATGGGATAGAAGACCGACGAGTGCTCCATGTAAACTATCGCGCCGGGGTTATTGACGACGACGAGCGTCTCCGTCAGAACCATCGTTTCGGTCCAGTACGAGGCTTTTTCGCCGTTTCTATAGGTGGTTACGATGTCGTTGTTAAGCAGGTCGTTGGTGTTTTCCATTTTGTAAGCGTAAGAGTTCGCCGCGCTTACATCCTTGCCCGCGCTCCAGTACAGAGACGTGAGCCTGCCGTCGTTCTCTCCGTCAAATCTGCCGGTAAAGTTGCCGGTTTGGGTTTGCCACGGCAGATAGAATCTCTCGTTGGGTACCACATACGACGCCGACGGTACATAGTTCTCATCGTCGCCGTACAGCGGAATCTCGTTTACGCCCAGAGGAACGGCGCTAAGCTCGGCGTCTGTGAAATTCTTCCAGAAGGTGGATTCCGCCGAATACGTCGTTATTTCGCCGGTAAAATAGTCGTCTATAAAGTAGGTTCCGCCGTTCAGGTAGTGCTTGATACCCGGCGAGTTTGTATAAGATCTGTCATAGTAAACGGCCTGTGTTTCGCTGAACCAGCCGACGTCCAACACGTATTTGCTGAACAGGGAAATGTTGCCGTCCCCTACGCCGTCGGTTATTTCCTCGCCCATAATCTCCCAGATAATGGGTTTTTCCTCGGCGTCATAAAACACGTTGTGAGTAGGCGATATCTGGTTGCCGGTGTTTTTATAACCCGTGGCATGGTTGGTCGCGCCCAAATAGACGTAATCGCCCTTGCGCAGGGTTACGCCGTCCACCAGGCGGTCCGGCACCGTAACAACGCAGGTCAGCACAGAGCCGAGCCTTGTCTGGACGGTAACGGCGGCGGTTCCCGGATTATTCGCGGTGATTCTTACGTTGTTTGTTCCGGGCACCTGCTTCACCGTGACCGCGTTCACGTTGTCGGACATAGCGTACAGCACGGTGTCTCCCGCTGTTTTGGCGGCTTTGTTAAACAGGACGGTAAGGTCGGTTTCGTCGCCTGCCCACAGCGTCATGGCGTCCTGCCCAAACCGCGCGGATATCGTGCCGTCCTCCAGCACAACCGTCGCGGACAGCTTGTTGGAGCCTATCCACGCGTATTTCGCGTTTTGGCTGTAGGTTAACATCATGTTGGGGTCAAACGCGGCGGATACGTCTACTTCCGCTTTGGCGGATACGTCTAACAGCGAATACGCGTCATAGGCATAGATTTCCACAGTCCGCGGCAGCAGATATGTAGATGTGGCAATGTCTATGCTGAAGTCGCCGTTCGCGTTGACTGCGGCCTGCGCATACTCGCCGCCCACCTTAACCCATACGGAGTTATACTGCTGGGTGATTTCTGGCGACATGGGGTCGCCGGGTTCCCATATACCAAAGGTTATGCCTTTGCTTGCGGCAAACGCCAGGCCCGCGTCGTACACGTTGCCGGTGAGGTTATAATAGCTCCCATCCGGCATGTCCCGCGCCGGGATGGTAATGCTGTCGTAATCCCCGCGCTCAAGGTCATTGATCGTAAGCTCCGGCGCGGCGTTGTCCACGATGAAGGGATATTCGTAAAACAGGGAGCTGCCCTCGTCGCTCACCGCTTCCACAACCAGCAGGTATTCGCCCTCTCCCAGCGTTTTCTCGCCGTCGTTGAGGTAGCCCTGTCCCTCGACATACCTGTAGGAATCATACGTCCCCTTGAAGACGGGCATATAATACTGGTAATTTGCCTCAAGGTACGAGGTGTCCAGCGAATACGGCAATTCGCCCAATATCGCGCCGTTAAACAGGTTGTTCGCGTCAAAGGTATCGGGGTCCGCGAGAAGGAAGTACAGCGCGCTTGTGCCTTCGCGCGCGAACGTAAAGTAGAAGTCTATAAACGAGCTGCCCGTGGTGTGCGCGCTCGGCCCGGTGGAAATGTGGGGACGGTTGATAAAGGTGCCTTCCTCCACAAACGGCGGGGAGGTGGACTTGAGGAATACGGCGAAGGGTATCTTGAAGGATGTCCAGTCCGAATAGTTCATAAACGAGACATAGCCCTCGTAGCTGCCCCTGGAGTCGTCCGTGAGGCCCGGCGGGATTACTATGGCCACGTCAACGGTGACGCTTCCCCCGGCGGGGACCTTGATGCTGCATTCCCAATCCTCCAGCGAATTAAAGGTGAAGTTCAGGATGTTTGAGTACGTGACCATACTGTAGTTGTCCCTCACGTTAATCCTGCCCGTGGAGGCGTTGAATTCGTTGTTAAAGGACGCCGACGGGTAGAAGGTACGCTCGGAACCGCTGTCGTTGTAGATGGTGGCCGTCAGCGTTATGGTGCCGCCTTCGTCCACAAGGGCATCGCCGTTTTCATCTTCACCGGACAGAATATAGTACGAGCCAAAGGATAAGGAGGCCGTATCCGCCGTTCCGTTGCCGTAAACAAGCCCCGCGCCGTCGCTGTAGTACACGTTGTCCGCTTCAACGGTGGCGTAGTAATTGGTGTGGGCCGCGTCGTACACGTTGGCAAGCCCCGCGCCGATTTCGTATACGCTGTATTTAGCGCTCCAGGTACCGATATTGTCGGTGTCGGCTGTAGACATAAGCTCCCTTTATCTCGGCCGCCGTCCATTCGCCGCCGTTTTTCCTGCTGTATTCCTTCAGGAGCGCAGCCGAACCTGCCACGTGGGGAGACGCCATCGACGTGCCGGTAAAGGAGGCGTAGGCGTCGCTGTAGCCCGCGTCCGGGTCTCCAAAGGCGAAGTTGGGGACAGTTGATATAACTTCCGTGCCGTGAGCTACCACATCCGGCGATATGGCGAAGGTAGCCTGCGTGGGTCCGATGGAACTGGAGGTGTTGAGACTTGAGGGGTTTGTCGCGGTGTCTTGCCCGGAAAACCAGCCTTCTATCGCCCCGTTCCCGTCTAAACTGCCGACGAGCGCGAGGCCGTCACTGTCGCCCATAACAAGGAACGGAAGATAATCCTCGCCTCTGCCCCTGTATTCAAATATCCCGCCATCGCCCGCGGCGTCAACAAGGATAACGCCTCCGGCTTCGTATTCTATGGCAAGGGCCATGGTTTCGGTGAAGGTGGCGCCCCTGCCCACAATGACGATGTTGCCCTTTATATCGTCTTTCCTTGCTTCAAACTCCGCCCTGGTTCCTATGCCTATGTTGTGGCCGGCGTCGGCAAGGGAGTTGCCCTGCCCTGTATAGGAGGCGGGCAGATATGGCATGGCTACAATTTTAATGCGTTTTGTATCGTTTAAGGGAATCAAATTTTTGTAATCAAAATCGAATCTCGCGTTTGTTCCCCCCTGCAGCCGCTGAGGAGGCCATGTCGTCTCCTCGTCAAGATACAGCACATTCGTCCATGTTACGTATCCGTCGTACTCGGCTGCCGGACGGAAAGCAAGCTGCATTCTCGTAGTAGACGCCGTTGCGTTGCCGACGGCGATGGCCAGGGGCGACGTGGCCGGCCAGCCCACTGAGGATATGCCGTATTCGCCCGTGTTGCCTGTAGCAATGGCGAACACCATGTTGGGATAAGCCAGCACCACGTTGTTTACCGCTACCGCGGCGACGGAGCTGGGGTCGGCGCCTTCGCCGCCCAGCGACATGTTCACGACGTCCGGCCGGTCAATTCTCAGATAGTCCATCGCCGCCAATATGGCGGCCATAGTGCCGGTGCCGTAAGGGCCTATCGCGCGGTAGACGTAAATGTTCGATTCCGGAGCTACGCCGAGGGCGGAGGTGCCTTCTCCTAATGTGTCTCTGGCCGCGATGGTACCGGCGACGTGGGTGCCGTGGGAGGTGTAGTAGATGCCGTAGCCGTTGTTCAGCGGCTTGCCGGAATCAAGCCAGTTCTGATAGCTTGTTTCCATGGGGTCGTTGTCCGCTCTTGCGGGCATTCCGTCTTCGGTGTCGTCATAGAAGTTGCGCCCATAGAACAGGCCGTCTATCAGGTCGCCCGCGTTGTCTGCGGGGCTGTAATCAAGAAACGCCCCCTCAAAGGCGGGGTGGTAGTAGTCTATGCCCGAGTCGATTATACACACGGTCACGCCCTTGCCCCGGTAGCCCTCGGCGTGGAGGGCGTCCGCCTCCAGCATGGAACGGCCCGTGGCGTTGCCGGATTTGTCTCCCAGCACGCTGGTCATGTTCGAGTAGTCGATGGGGTCGTCCAGCTGTATCACCGTGTTGGGGTATACGGCGCGGACGCTCTCAAATGCCGCGATATCGTCTACCATGGAGGCCGGAACCTTCATTGACACGCCGTTTATGGCAGTGTGATACTCGTTGGTTATGACGTAATCCTGCGCGGCGCGAAACGTGTTGATTCCGCTGAGACCGGCGTTGCCGGACAGTGCGCTCAGTTCGCTTTTGAATTTGGTGTGGTCATTTTTAGCGATTTGAGCGGCTTGCTCAAGGGATAAAAACATCCGCGACTGCACCGCGCGATCCATCTGGAGCGTGGCTGCGGGAGGAGTGACGAACTCGACGATAATCGAGACCATTTCGGTGCTTACGAGGTCAAGCTCGTACGCGCCGTCAAAGCCGACAAGTCCCGTGTTGGACGCGGCGTAGCGGTTCGATAAATCCACATACGCGCCATATTGTGCGTCGTTCATAGACGCGATCAGACGGGAGGCCTCGTCATCCCCTTCTATCGCGCTGGTTGTGTTGGCTGGCGCGGCGGAGACTGTTAACGCGTCTGCGCCAAGGCCAAGCAACAGAACAAAGACCAGTAAAAAACTGGCGGCCCTTCGAGGCTTTTTACTGTTTCTTGAAAAAAATTTCATTGATGCACCTCTTTCATATATTGTTGGGAAATTATATATGACCAGCCGCGCTAAGTCAAGCAATAAACGAGCGAAAGCTACAAAATACTACAGGAAACTACAGGAATTGCTGTTTTTGCTATGGTAACTATATCCATCCGGTTTTGCTTATTTGTGGGACGTCCGGGGCGAAATGTGAGACGCCGGCAATCGCCAACGATACCTGTAGGGGGCGCCGCACTCGGCGTCCCGGTTCCAGCATCGTTTTCAAATTTCAATTCGTTCATCGTTCAATCATGCATGGGGATAACGGATAAGGAATTGCGCAAAAATTTTCATGACTATGCCGTTAGTTCATCATACGCTTGCAGGCAACCTGGAAATCTAGTAAAATAGAGGAAAAGGTCGAGGAGGGGCATAGCCATGGCAGCACAGGATGGGCTCAACTTTTTCGAATTTACCCAGAAATATAATAGCGAGGATATCTGCCGAGAGCATCTATTTAAGTTGAGATGGCCCGACGGTTTTGAATGTCCTAAGTGTGGAAACAAGACATATTATCATATAAAACGCGGGAACCTGTATCAGTGCAACGTTTGTCGGCACCAAGCATCTGTGACCGCAGGCACGGTGATGGATAAAACCCACATACCGCTGGTCAAATGGTTCTGGGCAATATATTACCCCTGTAACAAAATATAGGAAAGGTTTTTGTGCCTAAAGAAAGCGACGACCTTATCCTTGCGATGTTGTAAACGACGCATAAACGAGTGAATTTTATGCGAGATTTCTTTTTTGCTGCGCGGCAAATCGCCTGAATGTATGTCCATCTTCAAAGCATGGTTGAGATATTCGGCGGGATTGCTTTCAGGAGCATAGGGCGGGATAAAAAACACTTCGATTTCATCCTTGTGTTTTTCAAGCCACTTTGCTACGATTTTGCCGTGGTGCACACGCAGATTATCCAAAATCAAGTACACTTTTCGTTTGGAATCGGCCGTCAGACGCCGCAGGAAATCAATCAAAAGCTTCTGATTCATGGTTGCTTCATACACCATGAACCGCACATGCCCTTGGTTTGTAATAGCGGATATCATGTTCACACGCTCTTGCTTGGTCGGTAAGGAAAGTACCGGAGTATGTCCTTTTTCAGCAAAACCACGTTCGTAATTCTCCCTGTTGCTGACGCCTGTCTCGTCTCCCCAGTAAATATCAGCATTATCAGCTTTCGCACGTGCGGCTATCTCCGGATATTCCTCTCTCTTCTAAACTTCTCTATCCGTCCAATGTCCTGTCCGCAAGCGCGCTTGATCGGCCTCTGGCAGGTTAACCCCCAGCGTTTCATGTAATTGGATAGGCTGCGTACCGAAACCTTCTTATGATATGTTTTCCATATGTAAGCTGATATTTTCGTGAGCGTCCAAAGAAAACCTGCCAATTTCAGCTGTTCCGGTGATTTACTGATGATGGTCTGTCGAATTTCTCTCGCTTCTTCCGGGTGAGCGTCATTCCCTCGCCATTTTTACGTCCTCTTTTTCGAGGGCTCAATGCTTTTTTGCCGTCTCGTTGATACGCAGTCCATATTTCGCTGATGCGATTGGGTCGTACTCCGGTTATTTCCTCAATCTCTTTCCCGGTTTTGCCCATTTCCTTGAGCCTGACAACCTGACTGCGTACTTGCTTGAGTTCGCTTGCGTTGAGCTTTCTTAATTATATATT
>JAVIWB010006813.1:0-12591 GCA_031893035.1 Dermolepida albohirtum
TGATACACATTGGAGGATTGAGGCACCCCCTTGTATAGTAAAAATTCATCAAATTTATATAAATAAATAGTTTATTTTATTACTCAATATTCAAAATATTCGAAGACATCTAGAAAGTTTTATTGTATTCCCCTATATTTAGCTAACCAATTTTGTTAATAAGTTACGTCAAAACATAACTCAGTGATTTTTAAATTCTTATACACGAGATATTAAATTAACAGCAAGGTAATCAGTAAACGAGTTCCGCTAAAGTGTCATTTATTGTATCTGTTACCCTACATACATATATTTGTAAAAAATAAAAATTACTCACCAAAATTTAAGGGCCATCTGTTGTTTCTGAAACAAAAGAGAAATAATAAGACACCTGATATTTTTGTAAGAGTAATAATAGTCTTACTGTAAATAAATTTAAAATTAGAAATGTTAAAACTGAATCTTAACTATTAATAATTGAAACACAGGTTTGTAAGATTTAGTTTTACCGACCAAAGTGCTTTTACAACAAAATTTACACCAGCAACCGGTTAAGGTAAATTAATTTAATATGTGATTATTATTGATACAATCCATAGCCTAGAGCAAATTAATATTAAAGTATCCTGTTAGCGCAGTATAGTAATTTATATTAAATTTCAGAATTATTTACAACCCTTCAGTAATATTAATTCAAAGCAAATGCAAATTTTAAAGTATGTACAATCCTTACCTGTGATGCGTTAACTGTTTCCGTGGTACCAGTGTCAGTATCTCTTCTAGTGGAAAATATGTTCCTGAACAGAAAACTGTTTTCACAATGAAACAGTAATTGACCAAAACTGCAAAAGCAACACATTTATTAAAATGAAACTACACAAAAAATGGGAGTGGGGAATAGATCAATTTGTTAAGAAAATCATGACGAATTACTTATGTATTTCAGCACAAAACGAAAGCTACAAATGTTACGAAACTAAGAATAGTTGTTACTTGTTAGAAGTAAAAGTTAAGCAAATCGAAATTTGTAGAACAAAGCACGGAGTTTATTAAAATATATTCCTGGACTCTCAGGTCCTTTGCTTAGATAAAAAAAGATGTTACATTTAACAATTAATCGTAAAAGTTCTTTAATATATCGAATACAGAACAATTGCATACATGACAAATTTAGAGGCCATTACTATTGGAAAACGGTACCTAATTGTGAAACCCGATGCTAAGTAATAATCCTGATGCTAAAACAGAGCAAATATTGATAAAAATTGCATTTACATTTGTGTAGCGCACCTGCCTGCACGTATGTCTTTCGAAAGATTTTCTAATTTATTTCTTAAATAAACTATGTAAGTCTGTCTAAGGTAATATTTTATTCTTCGTAGGATATTAGATAACTAGAAAAACTACAGTTCTCACATTACTGTCTTGCTGCTGCTTACTGCTAGTACTCTTGTTAGTGCCACTGTTTACTTCCACTGCTTCTGTTGCTGCCGCTGCTCACTCCTGCGCCTCTGCTGCTACTCCTACTTTGCTCCTGTTGTTGCCGCTGGTTACTCCTACACGGCTCCCGTTACGGCCGCTGTTTACTCCTACTGCTCCGGATGCTGCTTACTCCTGCGCTTCTGTTGCCACTCCTACTTCGCTCCTGTTGCTACCGCTGGTTACTCCTACTCGGCTTCCGTTGCCGCTGAAATCTGGAATTTATTAGAAAAAAATTAGGGTTGTGTTTAATATTATATATCAAGTATTCATTAACCAAGTGTGTACTTTTTCTTTTTATTCATTCTCAATAAATACACATATCAATACACGTACAACTAAATATAAACTACAACAAAATGAAAATTTAACGACATCCAGATATTCCCAGACAATGGTTGTGGACAAATTAAACATCACTCTTCTAGTGAGAAGAATAGAAAAATACTTCCGATAACCATTCTCTAACATTAATGTTATGAGTATTTTTATGGTTATATAACAGAAATAATAGAGCAGTAAAGAAATTAAAAATCAACTACTAGCAAAGAGTAATTAAATTATCAGTTCAATTAATACTGCTTCCGAGACAAGTGAAGAAAGGTAAAGCTAAATGACACCTCGAGTCACATAATCATTTCGAAATAAAATACGAGAAATCATTGATGGATAATGTTTACTCATACAGGACGACAAAATATGAAATTTATTAAACGAAATGTCAAAAAGGTTTTTAATTTTTTAAATGTGTTAATTTAAAAAGACGCAAGTTAAGTATTTATAAACCTGGTAATGAAGAAAATATAATCTTGGATTTTGCTTCAACTCCAGTTACTGCTCATTCCTGCGCCACTGCTGCTACTCCTACTTTGCTCCTGTTGTTGTCGCTGGTTACTCCTACACGGCTCCCGTTGCCGCCGCTGTTTACTCCTACTGCTCCGAATGCTGCTTACTCCTGCGCCTCTACTGCTACTCCTACTTTGCTCCTGTTGCTGTCGCTGGTTACTACTGCCCGACTCCCGTTGCCGCTGAAATCTGGAATTTATTAGAAAAAAAATACGGTTGTGTTTAATATTATATATCAAGTATTCATTAATCAAGTGAACTTTTTCTTTTTATTCATTCTCAATAAATAAACGTCAATACACATACAACTAAATATAAACTACAACAAAATGAAAATTTAACGACATCCAGATATTCCTAGATAATGGTTGTGGACAAATTAAACATCACTCTTCTAGTGAGTGTAAGAAGAATAGAAAAATACTTCCGATGAACCATTCTCTAACACTAATGTTATAAATATTTTCATGGTTATGTAACAGAAATAATAGAGCAGTAAAGAAATTAAAAATCAACCACTAGCAAAGAGTAATTAAATTAACAGTTCAATTAGTACTGCTTCCGATACAAGTTGTTACAGTGCTTCGGCACTGCAGGTGCTCAATTAGTTCCTACGAAATGTATTTTACAAAATAAATCGGTCTGACCTGTTCGTGCGTCTTGCAATGTCACGCGTCGGTGGATGTGATGATGCTTGACAAAAGGGAGACGTAAAGAAAACCCAATAGAGCACAATACTGTAGCACACGCACTTTAAAGGAATCACAGACATACCTGTAGATGTTGTTCAATTTTCTGTTTGAACCACGTTCGAATTGTGGACGACGCCCTTTGATTAATTTTTTTTTTTTACAATTAAAACTAGTCAATTTAGACTAACCATTAATTTTGTTCTGATAAATCTTAAGACTAGGTACTTATCTACTAGAGTCTATCCAATGATGTCTTCTAGGCTTTTTCTGAGTTATACACTTCACTTCACTCGCGCACTGTGCTCTGCTTTTTTACACAACAACACACTACACAAGATCAGCAGGTTTTTTTCTCTTTAGTCTTCGGACATGATGTTCGTTATCCAGTAGTTGTGGTGCTTCTGGATTTACGTGAAGATGGAGTCTATCTTCATGCTTCCTAGCAAAACTTTTTATCTCTTCCTTAACAGTTGGAATCCGGAGATCTCTGTGGATGTCAGAATTGCGTATATACCAGGGGGCGTCCACTATGTTACGCAGCACTTTGTTCTGGAACGTTTGTATACACTTAACATTAGAGTCACTAGCACAACCCCAGAGCTGAATGCCATATAACCACCCTCCATCGTCTTGTCCAATTAACTAACTCGTTACTGGCTATTTGGAGCTTCCTGACAGACCTTTCCTGATCTTGGTCCACTGCGAGAAGAGCAGTGTCATCAGCAAATGTAGCGATGACTGCTTCCTCTATCACTGGTAAGTCACTAGTATACAGTAAGTATAGGATGGACCCAAGTACACTGCCTTGTGGTACTCCCGCTTTTATCTCTTTCAGGTCCGAGTATTCATCCTCTTGTTTAATTCTGAATAATCTATCTGATATATATGATGTCAGTATTTCAGCATATTGTTTCGGTAGTAGTTTGTTTAATTTATGTAGCAGTCCTTCGTGCCATACCTTGTCGAAGGCTTGTGCCACATCTAGGAATACCGCGGAGCACACTTGCTTTTCTTCTAGCGCACGTTTAATGACGTCAGTTATTCTGTGCACTTGATCTACTGTCGAGTGTTTTTGCCTAAATCCAAACTGATAGTCTGGAATCAGGTTATTGTGCTCTATTAGTGGTCGCAATCTCTTGATCAGTAGTTTCTCAAAGAGCTTTGATATTATGGGCAGGAGTGAGATCGGCCTATATGATTTGACATCATTTGGTTGTTTTCCTGGCTTTGGTATCATGATCACTTCTGCGACTTTCCAGCACGCAGGTACATGTTCTAATCTAAACGCTGCATTGAATAGGTAAGTCAACATGATTATACCCTTTCTAGGCAGGTGCTTTAAGATTTCTCCAGCTATGAGGTCGAATCCTGGAGCTTTCTTTGGGTTCAGATTAGTTTTTATCTCATCTGCTACTTCTCTGGGAGTAACCGGTGTGATATTTTCATTTCTATTGTTTTCGATATTCGTGATGTCTTGTCCTGGGTTGGGAATAAATATTTCGGCCAAGTGTTCTGCGAACAACTCTGCTTTTTGCTTGTTGTCTCTTGCCCATGGTCCATTATTGTTTCTAATCGGAGGAATAGAGGTCACCTGTCTTTTGATCTTCTTGGTCGCCTTCCACAGGGAATAATCAGTTTCTTCGTATGCTGATAATTCCTGTAGATAGGTACTTATAGATTCTTCTTTAAGTTTTCGGATTTCTCTTCTAAGCTGTTGGGCTTTGTTATTGAGGATGGTTTTATCTGCGGGATTCCTCGATTGTTGCCATCTTCTTCTAGCTCTTCGTTTCTCCTTGACTAGGTCCCTTATCTCAGCTGGGTAATTCACACCTTTGGTTACATATGTGATTTCTCTGGTGTTGTTATATGCCGTTGTTTGGATAAGGCTAGTAAATTTCTCAGTTTCTTCTTCTAGTTGATCAGTGGTTCCCAAATTGACGTTCAGATCGATATTGTTCTGAAAGTCAATCCGAAAGCTTTCCCAATCCGTAGTTTTGTTTGTGAGAGTAGCTCTAGCTGCCCTTTTTATTATTTTTTCACTTAGTGTTAGTATAATTGCTGAATGATCAGAATCCATGTCAAAGCTTTCCTCCACTTCTAAGAAGTTGGGGGACACCCTCCTGGTGATGAAGAAGTCCAATAAGTCGGGTATTTTTTCGGTGTCAGTTGGCCAGTAGGTTGGCTTTCCTGTTGAGTGGTAGTTGCAATTGATTTCTTTAATTGCTTTCCTTAATTCTCTTCCTTTGGTCGTAGTTAGTCTGGAACCCCAATCTACATGTTTAGAGTTGAAGTCACCACCAACGATAAATCTATCCCCCAGATGTCTCAGAACGGTAAGATAGTCGTCTTTTTTAAGGTTATGCCTTGGCGGACAATAGCTCGCACCAATATTTAGTGTTTGCTTTGTTGATTTAAGTCCAACCACAGTAAGTTGGATATCCTCTCTTTGTAGATGACTTTCTTCAAAGTGATTGAGTGTTTCTTTTATTATGATAGCACTACCACCCCTGGCTTGATTATCCGGATGGATGGTGTGATATGTTTTGTATCCTCTTATTTTGAGATATGATTGATTTGTCATGTGTGTCTCTGATATGAGGCAGACATCTATATGTTTGATATTTAGAAAGACCTCGAGGTCATGAGTTTTGTTTAGAACACCATTGGCATTCCAGGCGACAATTCGTAGGTCTTTTTGATCGATAATTTTATTTTGCCTTCGGTATAGCACCAGTGCTTCTAGCTTCTAATCTGTCGAGTCTTGCATTAACACTATCTAATGTTTTCATCATATTCTGCATAAGCTGCATCATAGATGGTTCATTTGTTGATGGGGCAGGTGTCACACTTGCTGGGTTTTGTTGGGTGGCTTGGGCATAAGACACACTTGGTCTGACTGTATTAGTAACATTTTGTCTTGGCTGAGGATTTGGTTTTTTACCCTTAGTGGTATTCTCCCTTCTTTTCTGTAGTTCTTTCGCTATTGTGCACCCTCTGTAACTAGCAGGATGTGCTCCAGAGCAATTGATACACTTAGCTGGTTTACTTCGCTCCTTAGTACATTTTGTACTTAGATGTTCTCCTGCACATTTCACGCAGGCAGGTGTCCTTCTACAAAACTTCCATGTATGGCCATGTCTTTGACATCTTTTACATTGAGGGATTAGCTTGCTATTCCTTACTGCTTCTATTTTCACCTTCATGTGGTTGATGTATTGAATATCACAGATTTTTTTGATATCTTCTGTTCTATCAAATACTAGCATGTAGAGTGGTAACCGAATGTATACTACTTTATTGTTGTCAGTAGTTCTCTTCAGTTTTTGGATTACTGATATAATTTTAAATTCTCTTTCTTTGAGTTCCTTTAAGATCTCTTCTACTGAGGATGTAGGATGCAAATTTCTAACCATTACTTTAGTAGGCCGATTTGCTTTGTTTTCATAAGAGTGCCATTCAATATTAGTTTTGTTTATTAGAGCTGTCAGAGCTCTATACTCTTCATCAGAGCTGACGTTGACTTTAATTTGGTTATTACTCATCATACTAGTCCTATATTCAAAGTTTCCTTCATTTAGGCTATCTTTGACGACCTGATAATTTTTTACATTACTTAAAATCACCGGAGGTGGCTTAGTGACTTTAGGGGCTTTATCTGATTGTTTTTTGGGACTCTCGTCCAATTTTTCAGGAGATTCCTCTGCTTTTCGTTTTTTCGTATTCTTGTTTTTTGTTTTTTTGGATTCTGCTAAAAGCCAATCCGTTTCTCTAGCTACGAGCTTATCTTCCTCATCTTTATTTTTTGGACTGTAAGATTTCTTTATCGGTGTTTTTTCTTTTGCATTTAACTGCATTAGTTCCTCATTTTGTGACTTTAAAGAGCATACTTGCTGTTTCAGCTGATTAATTTCATTCACTGCTTGCTGTAGTTGTGCTTGCAAGTTGTAAATGATATTGTCTGGCGTCTGTGATATAGGTGTTAAAATAATACCATTATTTTGGTTCATACCCACTGGTGCTTGTTACCCAATATCAGCAATCCATTTCACATCGTATCGCACTGTATGTTTATCGCTCGTGATTTTTATAACAAACTTTTTCTTAACGAAAACGCCGTTTATTTATCGGAGCTCGGAAAAACACAACTTTACCCGCCAATATACGGACAGATGTTTCCAACAGTAAAAACAAGATAAAAACACTGTCCCCCCAACGGATCTCGGAATAGTACAACCTCACTCGTCAAGATTCAAACATAGGTATACTAACCCTTTGATTATTGAGATTTTTTATTTAATACTGATAAGGTGTTATGTATTCAACACTTAATTTTCATACTCTCACTATTCCTTATATCCCTCCAACTGAGGAGCCCTGTCTCTAATATTAAGCGACCGAAAAGGAAACCTCTAGAACATTCGGGAATAAGTCTAATCGACGCAGAATTGTTACGCACACCTGCACTTAACTATTAAGGCGGCTAAAATCAGACAAACATAGGGATGACATCATGGCTAGGCTTATGGCACAATAAAATTGAAATAACTGCGTTTCACAATGTGCAGTATTGACCCTTAACATAATTGAATAAATACCGAATATACGAAAGTTACATTATATGAAAATGAATAGATACTAACAACGCATTTGAACATACATGACTTTAACGAAAATACGAAGATTATACAGAGTTTTCGCAAATGAAACAAATAATTTAGAAAATGGAAATTAAACCGTAACAAAGTGAAGAAAGATAAAGCTAAATGACACCTCCAGCCAGATAATCATTTCGAAATAAAATACGAGAAATCATTGATGGATAATGTTTACTCATACAGGACAGACAAAATATGAAATTTATTAAACGAAATGTCAAAGAGGTTTTTAATTTTTTTAAATGTGTTAATTTAAAAAGACGCAAATTAAGTATTTATAAACTTGGTAATGAAGAAAATTATAATCTTGGATTTTGCTTCGACTAAAAAAAATGTTCCACCCAAACAATTATTCATAAGTTCTCAAATACATATAAAGCAGAACAACTACATAAAGTATTCGCAAAGCTAAATCCAATGCACGTCATCAATATTCTTGACGTCATAAACTAAGGACGTTGCCTTGCCTCCCTGCTTATTTACGGGTTAGAATATTCTAAACTCAAATTAATTTCACTACAACATTGTAATGTTAATTTTTAAGAAAAAATTTTCTAAAATCTTGCACATTACAACCATAATTAAAAAAAATTAAGTAAGAAAAAAAAACTTTATTTTTTTTAGCAATTACACAATATCTATAAATTAAAATATTTGAATAATTCAAATTTAGTCAGTCACTTAAAGTATCACTGTTATCATCGTCTTCATTTAAATTGATAATAATAGGAGTAATGTCTTCTATGTCAAATATCCTTTCCCTGTCCCACCATTTTTCTATTTCCTTTTCTGTATGGTTAATTGAGTTCGACCAAACTGTTGGTGTAACAGTCTCCAGTGACTCTTGCCACATATTCACACAGTTTTCCATTGTTTTAACATCCCGTCCAATGTGTTCATTATAGTAACTTTTTGTAATTCCCCATATTAGTTCAATTGGATTGAAGATACAGTGATAAGGTGGCAAACGTAACACTTTGTGTCCATATTTTTCTGCGATTTGATCGGCCACATATAATTTGGGTGGCTTATTTCGAGCAACTAAAGTTAATAATTCAGCTTTGAGCATGGTCCCATGAAATGCAATTTTCTGTGATCTGAGCCAATTTTGAATTTCAGGTTTCTTCCAGGAAGTTGTAGGATTTTTCACAAGTAAACTGCTGTGATAAGGTGTGTTATCCATAACTATCACTGATGGTTCTTCTAAATTTTTTATTAATTGATTTTCAAACCAATATAAAAAGTTTTCGTGGTTCATTTCACTGTGATAATCACCCATGTCACTTTTTGAAGGATATATAAGCTGTGATCCAAGAATAAAGCCATTTCTATTACCGGCATGAAGAACTATCCATCTATTTCCATCGACTTTGGTAGTTTTAACACTTTTTGCATTGCTGTCTTGCCAAGATCGACCGACAGTACCATTTTGGAAAATCCATGTTTCATCTAGGTATACAAACTGATAAATACCTTCATCTTTGATTTGCTTGTACGTTTTCAAGAATTGAATTCGTTTAGAAGCAATATCTGGTAATTCCATTAAACCTCTGTGAGGATTATCCTTTAACCATTTAAATCCAATTTGTTTTAAAGTGGTATATAATGACCTACAGCAGCCATTGAAAAGGAATCTGGCTTTTAGTTTCTCATGTAATGTCGCAACAGTTACATGTTCCCTTCTTTCGTACATTTCATAAATTACGTTACGAATAGCACTCGCATCCAAATTTGCTACATCCGTAATAGATTTACAATACTGGCGTTTCTTTGGAGAATTCAAAGGTTGCTTGGTTTTTACAGCATTGGAAATAGCACTAACTGTTGACAAATTCAACTGTAATGCATCTGCAACCCGCTAAAAATACATGTACTTCATTAGATAAATGATTATCATGAATTTGTTTAGGCTTACCTCTCTTACCTGAGCATTCAAAGAAATTAACGGCCCTTTATTATCACGTTCCCTTTCAAAATACATAATTAAAGAAGCCACAAGCCTCTTGCATTTACTATTTAAATGCATCGGCATTTTCGATCAGTAAACACCACAAAATTAGTAAATTCAATAACAAAAACTATCTCTGGGTACAACAGGTTTTTTCTGAAAAGAACAGATTCGAAAACTAAGAAAATACAACAAATTTAAGCTACTCCAAACACAGCGAAACAGAGGCTATAAGCAGTTATAAGTCAAATCACGTCAACTTACTAACGCGAAATATTTGGCACATACGCACAGAATGGCCAACCTTTAGGTTTAATAATATTTTCATTAAGTAGTAACAGGAAGGTTATGGATGTTGATGTCTTAACTCGTTACATTGGCAATGTTTTTACGTCACTGATGACGTGCATTGGATTTAGCTTTGGGAATACAATATATTTTATGTCTACTACTACTATAATATCGCAAATAAAACATCAAAAACGGGTTTATTATTTATAAAGAGAGTGTTTTAATTTATACCTTGTCTCAGAATAAGGAGTGATTCAAATATCCCGCTAAAACGCGGAACAGCTTAAAAATGTAACTTGCCAAATGAAACATACACAGTTGCGAATGTAGTAGTTTGTCAACAATATTAATCTTTTTCTTTATTATATAAAAGTAACAAAAAAATTCATTTTAATGGAAGCATGATTGTACAAACGTTACTTTTTGGATTAACATGTACACCCATCCAAAATTAAGATTAAATATTATTAAAATAAATATTTCATGAAATTGTCTTTTCGATAGAAAAGTAATATATATATATATATGATATTCGTATCAAATTTATTTGTGAAATTCAAGGTAAAATGTAAACTACTGTTAAAATTTATTATAAAACTCCATCAAAAATACAAGATTATAAATATAGAAACATTAGCAGTACAACGAATCGGATTCACTTGTGCTTGACAATAAATCACTTTCTCTGTCACTGTTTCCAACACAAATAATAAATGATTTCACAATATCGTTCATTAACCTATCTAAGTCCCACATTAGTATTTTTAGCAGTATTTTAGTAATATTTTTTGAAGCAACTTAACCTTTATTTGTGGCCAAATCATTTCAATTGGATTGAGTTCACAATGATATGATGGTAACCTCAATACACTTTTATCTCCAGCAGCTGCCCTTTGATGAGTTATATATATATATTATATTGCACCTTCTGAAGACGTGCTAAATGCAATAATTTGATTTTGAAATATACACCTTAATTATTAATATTCATGCTGTAATAAAATAAAATATAATTTTAGATGTAGTTATTTTTTCCTTGGGCAACTTAAAACACCCGCGAAATTTAAAAATTGTTCCTTGGGAGCTTAAATAGACTTGGTATTAATTACTACTGTTGCTGCAGATAATCTAGTATAACAGAATAGAGAAAAGTACTTTGACGTAGCAGCGCAATTAACAAATACTGATTCACCCATTAAAAATTGTTACTATATACTGAAGAGCAGAGACTTATTATGTTCACATCAGCATATATCATATAATTGAGAAGTCACATTTCGCTCATGTGTCCATTAAGTCAGAGTCCCTTATTCTATTATGTTTTACTCTACATCTAATGATCAACCTAACATTCAAAAAAGAAAAGCTGGAGGTTCGTACTAGAATATTTCTGATTACATTATCATGTTTATTACAAAATATTTTTAGATACTTCATTATTTGTGGAACATACCCATAAATTAAATTCATAAATGTCAGATACAGTTGCAACCTCTTAAATAAATATATGGTGTAGAAAAGTTAACAACATTCTGAAAAGTTTCTCTTATAAAGAAAACATAAATTATGACAACAAAAAAATGGCAGTGGCACAAAAGGAAAAAAAAATTGCAGAACTTGATGAAAAAAATCTATTTTGTAATGTACTACTAGCAATATGTCGTAAGGCTTACACAAAGCAAAATTTAATAAACGTTGTAAGTGATAAAATGATAAACTTCACATGCCCTACCCATAATTTAAGTTAATATTTTATATAAGTATATGGAGTAGAGAAGTTAGCAGATTTTTTAAATGTTTATATTATAAACAAAATGTAAATTACGATGACAAAATAAAAGAAAATGGTAGTTGTGCACTATGAAAAAGGAAAAATTAGCATATAGTTTATATATAAATTAAGCTAATAATAAATTTTATAGATTTTCGAAATGTGTTTTTCATTAATGAACCATGTTTATGTTTCTCAAATTATTGTTGCATTAATTTTTTACATTCTCCACTTTTCTATAATATTTTAGAAAATGTATTCCATTTTTATAATTAAAGAAATATTTAAAAAATATTGATTTAGAATTGAAAACTGTTTTAAAATAATTGTTCAAAATTAGTCATAATAGAATTTTCGTTTGTTTTTTATTAATTTTATAAGTATTTAATTACACCTCACAATTTAAAAAATGTAAAATGAGGTAAAGTAAATCTAAACAAATAAATTTCAAATTTAAGCACTTACTAAAAAATCTTTAGTTTGCATTACAAACACTTTGGCGTAAGTTTGAAATAAGAATTATAAAGAGAGTTGCAATTGTTCAAAATCTCGTATTTATGAAATATTCTCTTTAAGGTTATATTTTACTATACTTACGTCTTAAAAAGATGTCTACATTATTTGAAAATTCCGACTGTGAAATTGAAATAAAAACGGATAATTCATATGCCAGAAAGTACGATCAGTGGAGACAGAAAGAAGAACTGAACAAACGTACATATTTTTTAACTTCATGTTCTCGAAAAAAAAAAATACTTTTCACATAGATGTTGCACACAAACATTGTCAAAAGTCATTTTAATATAAAAATTTAAAGCAATGAATTACAACCTTATGCAATCCCAAACCAAAATTAAATTGCATTTATAAAAAGCTTAAAGCTGCTTTCAATTTTTTCAGTAAAATGTAATTGATTGTGACATATATTAT